>CM033449.1:122803977-122874698 GCA_019425775.1 Rafetus swinhoei
TGGTCGGCGTTCGCTAAAAGTCGATTTCGCCATCGCGCCCGGTCGGCGCTTTCCAGCTCCGAAGTGATTTCGACCTCGCCGGCCGGCGCTTCCGCTTCAAAAGTCGATTTCGCCATTGTGGCCCGGGGCGATTCATGTTCGGACATTGATTTCAGCCTCCGCGTCCGGTCGGCATTTTCTTCAAAGTCGAGCCGCCGCGTCTGGCCGGGCGCTGGCAAAATCGATTTCGCCATCGCGCCCGGGGCGCTGGCCCGACGCCGATTTCGCCTCCGCGTCGGTCGGCGCTGCAAAGTCGATTTCGCCTCCGCGCCCGGTTGGCGCTTGCTAAAAGTCGACCGCCATTGTGGCCCGGATGGGCATTTTCAGGCCCGACGCCGATTTCGCCTCCGCGCCAGGGTCGGCTTCAAAAGTCGACGCTCGCCCGTGGGGCGATTCGCAGACATCGATTTCGACTCCGCGGGCGCGCTTTCAGCTCGACATGGATTTCACCTCTCGACGGCCGGCGCTCGCTTCAAAAGTCGATTTCGGCCATCGTGGTCCGAGCGCTGGCGCTGACGTCGATTTCGCCTCCGCGTCTGGTCGGCGCTGGGTTTTCAAAGTCGATTTCGCCATCGCGTCGGGCGCGCTTTAAAAGTCGATTTCGCCATCGGCCGGGGGGCGCTGGCCCGGACGCCGATTTCGCCATGGCCCGGCCGGGCGCTGGCTTCAATGTCGATTTCGCCTCCGCGCTGGTGGCGTGCTTAAAAGTCGATTTCGCCATCGCGCACGGGGCGCTTTCGGCCCGACGCCGATTTCGGCCTCTCCGCGTCCGGTCGGCGTTTCGCTTCAAAGTCGATTTCGCCATTGCGCCCGGGGCGTTGGCTCCAGACATCGATTTCGACTCCTGGGGGGCGTTTCCAGCTCCGACATCGCATTCGCCGCCGGCCGGCGCTGCTTCAAAGTCGACGGCCATCGTGGTCCGAGTTGGCGCTGGGCCCGACGCCGATTTCGCCTCCGCCCGGCCGGCATTTTCAAAAGTCGATTTCGCCATCGTGGCCCGGTTGGCGCTGGTTCTGACGCCGATTTCGACTCCGCTGGCCGGCGCGCTTCAAAAGTCGATTTCGCCATCGCGACGGGGGCGTTTCGCTCCAGACATGGATTTCGCCTCTCGGCCGGGTCGGCGCTTTCTGATTCAAAGTCGATTTTGGCCTTCGCGCCCGGGTCGGCGCTGCTTCAGAAGTCGATTTCGCCATCGCGCCCGGTGAGCGCTGGCCCGACGCCGATTTCGCCTCCGCGCCCGGCCGGCGCCGCTGGGTCGATTTCGCCATCACAGCCCGGGCGGCGCTTCAGCCCGACATGATTTCGCCTCTCCGCAGAGTCGGCGCTTTCAAAAGTCGATTTCATCCGCGTCGGTCGGCATTTTCTCTTGAAAAGTCGATTTCGCATCCGCGCCCGGTCAGCTTTTTCGCTTCTGTCGATTTCGCCTCCGTGGCCCGGTCGGCGCTGGCTTCAAAGTCGATCGCCATCGCGCCGGGGCGCTGGATCCGGACATCGATTCGCCTCCGCGCCCGGTCGGCGCTTTCGCTTCAAAAGTCGATTTCGCCATCGCGCCCGGGGCGTTTTCGCCCGACGCGATTTCGGCCTCTGCCCGGTGGGCTTTGGCCTTCAAAAGTCGATTTCGCCATCGCGCCTGGGGCGCTTGGGCCCGACGCCGATTTCGCCTCCGCGCCCGGTTGGCGCGCGCCAAACGATTTCGCCATCGCGCTGGGGCCGGGCCCGACGCCGATTTCGCCCCGCGCCCGGGGCGCTGCTTCGTGTCGGGCCATCGCGCCTGGCCGGCGCTGGCTTCAAAAGTCGATTTCGCCATCGCGGGCACGGGGGCTCGGGCCCGACGCCGACGCCCATGGCCCGGCCGCGGCTTCAAAGTCGATTTCGCCTCCGCGCCCGGTTGGCGTTCGCTTCAAAAGTCGATTTCGCCATCACGGGGGCGCTGGCCCGACGCCGATTTCGCCCTCCGCGCCGGTCGGCGCCCGCTTCAAAGTCGATTTCGCCATTGCGCGGTGCTGCCCGACATCGATTTCGATCGCGCCAGGCGGCGTTTCAGCTCGATGGATTTCATCCTCGCCGGATCGGCCCGCTCGCCGACGCCATCGTCCGGGGCGCTGGCCCGACGCCGATTTCGCCTCCGCGCCCGGTCGGCGCTGCGGCTTCAAAGTCGATTTCGCCTCCGCGCCCGGTTGGCTTTTCGCTTCAAAAGTCGATTTCGCCATTGTGGCCCGATGGGTATTTTCAGGCCCGACGCCGATTTCCCTCCGCGCCAGGGTCGGCTTCAAAGTCGATTTCGCCATTGCGCCCGGTGGGGCGATTCGGCTCCAGACATCGATTTCGACTCGCGCCCGGGCGTTTCAGCTCGACATGGATTTCACCTCTCGACTGGTCGGCGCTTCGCTTCAAAAGTCGATTTCGGCCATCGTGGTCCGGGCGCTGGCTCGACGCCGATTTCGCCTCCGCGGCCCGGCGCTGGCTTCAAAGTCGATTTCGCCATCGCGCCCGGTCGGCGCTGGCTTCAAAAGTCGATTTCGCCATCGTGGCACGGGGCGCTGGCCCGACGCCGATTTCGCCTCCATGGCCCGGTCGGCGCTGGCTTCAAATGTCGATTTCGCCTCCGCGCCCGGGTTGGCGTTGCTTAAAAGTCGACGATTTCGCCATCGCGGGGCGCTGGCCCGACGCCGATTTCGCCTCCGCGTCCGGTCGGCGTTTCGCTTCAAAAGTCGATTTCGGCCATTGCGGCCCGGTGGGGCGTTTTCGGGCTCCAGACATCGATTTCGGACTCCGCGCCTGGGGCAGCGTTTTCCAGCTCCGGACATGGATTTCATCCTCCTCGGACCGGGTCGGCGTTTTCCGCTTCAAAAGTCGATTTTGGCCATCCCGGGCGCTGGGCCCGACGCGATTTCGCCTCCGCTGCCCGGTCGGCATTTTGGGCTTCAAAGTCGATTTCGCCATCGCCCGGCGCTGGTTCTGACGCCGATTTCGACTCCGCGACTGGTCGGCGTTCGCTTCAAAAGTCTATTTCAGCCATCGCGCACGGGGCGCTTTCAGCTCCAGACATGGATTTCGCCGGCGGCCGGAGTTTTCTGATTCAAAGTCGATTTTGGCCTTCGCGCCCGGTCGGCGCTGGCTTCAGAAGTCCATTTCGCCATCGCGCCCGGTGAGCGCTTCGCCTGACGCCGATTTCGCCTCCGCGTCTGGCCGGGCGCGCTTCAAAAGTCGATTTCGCCATCACAGCCCGGGCGGCGTTTCAGCTCGACATGGATTTCGACCTCCGCAGAGTCGGGCGCTTCCGCTTCAAAGTCGATTTCGCATCCGCGTCTGGTCGCATTTTCCTCTTGAAAAGTCGATTTCGCATCCGCGTCCCAGCTTTTCGGCTTCAAAGTCGATTTCGCCTCCGTGGCCCGGCCGGCGCCGCTTCAAATTCGATTTCGCCATCGCGCGGGGCGCTGATCCGACATCGAGTTCGCCTCCGCAGCCCGGTCGGCGCTTTCGCTTCAAAGTCGATTTCGCCATCGCCCGGGGCGTTGCCCGACGTTGATTTCGCCTCGCGACCCGGTGGGCTTTTTGGCCTTCAAAATCGATTTGGGGCCATCGCGCCTGGGGCGCGGCCCGACGCCGATTTCGCCTCCGCAGCCCGGGTTGGCGCCGCGCAAACTCGATTTCGCCATCGCGCTGCTGGCTCAGTACGCCGATTTCGCCTCCGCGCCCGGTCGGCGTTCGGCTTCAAAGTCGACGGCCATCGCGCCTGGCCGGGCGCTGGCTTCAAAAGTCGATTTCGCCATCGCACGGGGGCGCTGGCCCGGACGCCGATTTCGCCTCCATGGCCCGGTCGGCGCTGGCTTCAAAGTCGATTTCGCCTCCGCGCCGGGTTGGCGTTGCTTTAAAGTCGATTTCGCCATTGCACGGGGCGCAGGCTCCGACGCCGATTTCGCCTCCGCGTCCGGCGCTTCCGCTAAAGTCGATTTCGCCATTGCGCCGGTGGGGCGCTGGCTCCAGACATCGATTTCGACTCGCCAGGGGCGTTTCAGCCCGACATGGATTTCATCCTCGACCGGATCGGCGCTTCCGCCTAAAAGTCGATTTCGGCCATCGTGGTCCGAGTTGGCGTGGCCCGACGCCGATTTCGCCTCCGCGCCCGGTCGGGCGCGCTTCAAAAGTCGATTTCGCCATCGTGGCCCGGTCGGCGCTGGCTTCAAAGTCGCCATCGTGGTTCGAGTTGGCGCGGGCTCTGGACATCGATTTCGCCTCCGCTGCCCGGTCGGCATTTTGGGCTTCGGCGGATTTCGCCATCGTGGCCCAGGTGGGCGCTGCGGTTCTGACGCCGATTTCGCCTCGCGCCCAGGTCGGCGTGCTCAAAGTCGATTTCAGCCATCGCGCCCAGGGGGTGTTTTAGGTCTCCGACGCCGATTTTGGCCTCCGCCCGGTCGGCGCTCGGCTTCAAAAGTCGATTTCGCCATCGGCCCCGGACGACGCTGGCTCAGGATGTCGATTTTGGCCTCCGCGGTCGGCGTTTTCGGGCGCTAAACTCGATTTCGCCATCGCGCCTGGGGCGCTGGCCCGACGCCGATTTCGCCTCCGCGCCCGGTCGGCGCTGGTCTTCTGTCGATTTGGGCCATAGCGCCAGGAGGGCGTTTGGGCCCGACGCCGATTTCGCCTCCGCGCCTGGTCGGTGTTTTTTGCCTTCAAAAGTCAATTTCGCCATCGCGCCCGGTGGGCGCTGGCCCGACGCCGATTTCCCTCCGCGGCCCGGGTCGGCGTTTTCCGCTTCAAAAGTCGATTTCAGCCATCGCGGCCCGGGTCGGCGCTTTCCCAGCTCCAGAAGTGGATTTCGACCTCCTCGGGCCGAGTCGGCGTTTTCCGCTTCAAAAGTCGATTTCGGCCATTGTGGCCCGGGGGGGCGTATTCATGCTCCGGACATTGATTTCAGCCTCCGCGGTCCGGGTCGGCATTTTCCTCTTCAAAAGTCGATTTCGTCGCGTCCCGGTCGGGCGCTGGCTTCAAAATCGATTTCGCCATCGCGTCTGGGGCGTTGGCCCGACGCCGATTTCGCTCTCCGCGTCTGGTCGGGCGTTTTCGCTTCAAAAGTCGATTTCGCCTCCGCGCCCGGTCGGCGCTTGCTTCAAAAGTCGATTTCGCCATTGTGGCCCGGATGGGCATTTTCAGGCCCGACGCCGATTTCGGCCCTCCGCGCCAGGGTCGGCTTTTTCGGCTTCAAAAGTCGATTTCGGCCATTGCGGCCCGGTGGGGCGTATTCGGGCCCCAGACATCGATTTCGGACTCCGTGGCCCGGGGCGGCGTTTTCCAGCTCCGGACATGGATTTCACCCTCCTCGGACCGGGTCGGCGTTTTCCGCTTCAAAAGTCGATTTTGGCCATCGTGGTCCGAGTTAGCGCGGCTCGACGCCGATTTCGCCTCCGCGCCCGGTCGGCGCTGCTTCAAAGTCGATTTCGCCATCGCGTCTGGTCGGGCGTTGGCTTCAAAGTCGATTTCGCCATCGTGGCACGGGGCGCTGGCCCGACGCCGATTTCGTTTCCATGGCCCGGTCGGGCGCTGCTTCAAATGTCGATTTCGCCTCCGCGCCCGGGTTGGCGCTTGCTTCAAAAGTCGATTTCGGCCTCCGCAGCACATATTGGCGTTTTCGGCTTTAAAAGTCGATTTACGACATCGCGGCCCGGGGCCGGGGGCGGTTTCGGGCTCAGGACTTAGATTTCGGCCTCCGCGGCCCGGGTTGGAGTTTTCAGCATCCAAAGTAGATTTCGGCCTCCGGGTCGGCATTTTCGGCTTCAAAAGTCGATTTCGGACTCCGCGTCTGGTCGGCGTTGCTTCAAAGTCGATTTCGCCTCCGCAGCACATATTGGCGCTGCTTCAAAGACGATTTCGCCATCGCGTCTGGGGCGGTTCGACGCCGATTTCGCCTCCGCGGCCCAGGTCGGCATTTTCGGCTTCAAAAGGCGATTTCGGCCTCCACGGTCAGGGTCGTAGTTTTCGTCTTTAAAAGTCGATTTCGGACATCAGGGCTTTGAGGGGGCGGTTTCGGGCTCAGGACTTAGATTTCGGCCTCCGCGGCCCGGGTTGGAGTTTTCAGCATCCAAAGTAGATTTCGGCCTCCGGGTCGGCATTTTCGGCTTCAAAAGTCGATTTCGGCCTCCGCAGCACATATTGGCGTTTTCGGCTTTAAAAGTCGATTTAGATATCGCGTTCGGGCGGGGGCGGTTTCGGGCTCCGGACTTAGATTAAGGCCTCTGCGGCCCGGGTCGCAGTTTTCGGCTTCAAAAGTCGATTTCGGCCATCGCGGCCAGAGAGAGGCGTTTTCCAGCTCCGGAGTTGGATTTCAACCTCCGCGGCCCGGGTTGGCGTTTTCGGGCTCCGAACATCGATTTTGGCCTCCGTGGCCTGGGTCGGGCGCTGCTTTGAAAGTCGATTTCGCCATCGCGCCGGGGCGCTCGCCCGACATGGATTTCAACCTCGCGCCCGGTCTGCGCTCGCTTCAAAGTCGATTTCGCCTCCGCGTCTGGTCGGCGTTGGCTTCAAAGTCGATTTCGCCTCGCGCTCAGGTCGGCATTTTCGCTTCAAAGTCGATTTCAGACTCGCGCCGGGTCGGGCGCTGGCTTCAAAGTCGATTTCGCCCTCTCGCCCGGTCGGGCGCTGGCTTAAAAGTCGATCGCGTCGACGGCCGGGGGCGTTTTCGCTTTAAGTCGCTTTGTCGGCCCGCGCCCGCGCGCCGGTTAGTTGCTTAAAAAGTCGATTTCGACATCGCGCCTGGGGCGGTTTGGGGCCCGACTTAGATTTCGCCTCGCCCGGTCGGGCGCTGCTTCAAAGTCGATTTCGCCTCCGCGTCTGGTCGGCGCTAAATTCAAAAGTCGATTTCGCCTCGCGCTCAGGGTCGGCATTTTCGGCTTCAAAGTCGATTTCGCCTCCGCAGCACATATTGGCGCTTCGCTTTAAAGTCGATTTCGCCATCGCGTCTGGGGCGCTGGCCCGACGCCGATTTCGACTCGCGCGGTCGGCGCTGGCTTCAAAAGTCGATTTCGCCTCCGCAGCACATATTGGCGCTGGCTTTAAAAGTCGATTTCGATATCGCGGCGCTGGGGCGTTTCGGCTCCGACTTAGATTTCGCCCGCGCCTGGGTCGCAGTTTTCGCTTCAAAGTCGATTTTGGCCTCGCGTCCCGGTTCGGCGCTTTCGCTTCAAAGTCGATTTCGCCTCCGCGTCTGGTTAGCATGCTGCTTTAAAAGTCGATTTCGACATCACGCCCGGGGCGGTTTGGGGCTCCGACTTAGATTTCGCCTCGCCCGGTCGGGCGCTGGCTTCAAAGTCGATTTCGCCTCCGCGCCCGGGACGACGCTGGCTTCAAATGTCGATTTCGCCATCGCGCCCGGGGCGTTGGCCCGACGCCGATTTCGCCTCCGCGTCTGGTCGGGCGCTGGCTTCAAAAGTCGATTTCGCCATCGCGTCCCGACACGGCGCTGGATTCCGGACGCCGATTTCGCCTCCGCGCCCGGCCGGCATTTTCGCTTCAAAGTCGAATTCGCCTCCGCGACCTGGTCGGCGCTTGCTTCAAAAGTCGATTTCGCCATCGCGGGGGCGCTTCGCCCGACATGGATTTCAACCTCTGCGGACCTGGTCTGGCGCTGGCTTCAAAGTCGATTTCGCCTCCGCGTCTGGTCGGCGCTGGCTTCAAAAGTCGATTTCGCCATCGCGGGCCCGGAGGGGGCATTTCCTGACTCGACGCCGATTTCGCCTCCACGCCCGCGGTCGCAGTTTTCGCTTCAAAGTCGACCCGCCTCCGGGCCCCGGTTAGCGCTCGCTTAAAAGTCGATTTCGACATCGCGCCTGGGGCGGTTTGGGGCTCCGACTTAGATTTCGCCCTCGCCCGGTCGGCGCTTTCGGCTTCAAAGTCGATTTCGCCTCCGCGTCTGGCCGGCGTGGTTCGGCTTCAAAAGTCGATTTCGCCATCGCGCCCGGCACGGGCGTTGGCTTCAAAGACGATTTCGCCATCGCGTCTGGGGCGCTGCTTCAAAGTCGATTTCGCCTCCGCCGCCTGGTCGGCGCTGGCTTCAAAGTCGATTTCGCCATCGCATTTTCGGCTTCAAAGTCGATTTCGCCTCCACGTCCGGTCGGAGTTTTCGCTTTAAAAGTCGATTTCGACATCACGCGCCTTGAGGGGCGGTTTCGGCTCCGACTTAGATTTTGATCTCCGCGCCCGGCTGGCTTTTTCAGCTTCAAAGTAGATTTCGCCCGGTCGGCGCTGCTTCAAAGTCGAATTTCGCCTCCGTGGCCCGGTCGGCGCTGGCTTCAAAAGTCGATTTCGGCCTCCGCAGCACAGATTGGCGTTTTCGGCTTTAAAAGTCGATTTAGGACATCGCGGCCCGGGGCGGGGGGGCGGTTTCGGGCCCCGGACTTAGATTAAGGCCTCTGCGGCCCGGGTCGCAGTTTTCGGCTTCAAAAGTCGATTTCGGCCATCGCGGCCAGAGAGGCGTTTCAGCCCGTTGATTTCAACCTCCGCGCCCGGTTGGCGCTTGGTTCAACATCGATTTTGGCCTCCGTGGCCTGGGTCGGCGCTTTCAAAGTCGAATTAGGCCTCCGCGCGCATGCTGGCTTTAAAGTCGATTTCGACATCACGCCCGGGGCGTTTCTTCGACGATTTCGCCTCGCCCGGTCGGCGCTGGCTTCAAAAGTCAATTTCGCCATCGCGCCCGGCACGGGCGCTTTCGGATTCGACGCCGATTTCGCCTCCGCGTCCGGTCGGCATTTTCGCTTAAAAGTCGATTTCGCCTCCGCGCCCGCTGCGCTGGCTTCAAAGACGATTTCGCCATCGCGTCTGGGGCGTTGGCCCGACGCCGATTTCGCCTCCGCGTCTGGTCGGCATTTTCGGCTTCAAAAGTCGATTTCGCCTCGCGCCCGGTCTGGCGCTGCTTCAAAGACGATTTCGCCATCGCGCCCGGGGGCGGTTTGGGGCCCGGATTAGATTTGGGCCCTCGCCCGGTCGGCGCTGCTTCAAAGTCGATTTCGCCTCGCGTCTGGTCGGCGTGGCTTCAAAGTCGATTTCGCCATCGCGCCCGGTCTGGCGCTGGCTTCAAAGACGATTTCGCCATCGCGTCCGGAGGGCGCTGCTTCAAAAGTCGATTTCGGACATCGCGGCCAGAGAGAGGCGTTTTCCAGCTCCGGAGTTGGATTTCAACCTCCGCGGCCTGGGTTGGCGTTTTCGGGCTCCGAACGTTGATTTCGCCCTCCGTGGCCCGGGTCGGAGTTTTCGGCTTTAAAAGTCGATTTCGGCCATCGCGGCCCGGGGGGGCGTTTTCCGGCTCCGGACATGGATTTCAACCTCTGCGGCCCGGGTCTGCGTTTTCGGCTTCAAAAGTCGATTTCGCCTCCGCGCCCGGTCGGGCTGGCTTCAAAGTCGATTTCGCCTCCACGGTCCGGTCGGAGTTTTCGCTTTAAAACTCGATTTCGACATCACGCCTTGAGGGGCCGTTTCGGGCCCGACTTAGATTTTGATCTCCGCGCCCGGGTTGGCGTTTCAGCTTCCAAAGTAGATTTCGCCTCCGGTCGGCGCTGGCTTCAAAGTCGATTTCGCCATCGCGCCCGGGGCGTTCGCTTCAAAGTCGATTTCGCCATCGCGCCCGGTCGCAGTTTTCTGCTTCAAAGACGATTTCGCCATCGCGTCTGGGCGTTGGCCCGACGCCGATTTCGCCTCCGCGTCTGGTCGGCGCTTTGGCTTCAAAAGTCATTTTCGCCATCGCGCCCAGGGGGCGCTGGCTTCAAAAGTCGATTTCGCTTCCGCTGTCTGGTCGGCATTTTCGGCTTCAAAGTCGATTTCGCCTCCGCGTCTGGTCTGCGCTGGCTTCAAAGACGATTTCGCCATCGCGTCGGGGCGTTGGCTCGACGCCGATTTCGCTGCCCGGTCGGCGCTGCTTCAAAAGTCGATTTCGCCATCGTGGCCCGGAGGGGGTATTTCTGACTCGACGCCGATTTCGCCTCCACGCCCGTGTCGCAGTTTTTGGCTTCAAAGTCGATTTCGCCTCCGCGCCCAGGTCGGCATTTTCGCTTCTAAAGTCGATTTCGCCTCCGTCTGCCCGGTCGCTGCTTCAAAGACGATTTCGCCATCGCGCCCAGGGGCGCTTGGCCCGACGCCGATTTCCGCCCGCGTCCGGGTCGGCGCTTCGGCTTCAAAGTCGATTTCGCCTCTACGCCCGAACGGGCGCTGCTTCAAAGTCGATTTCCGCCATCGCGGCCCTGGGGGCGTTGCTTCAAAAGTCGATTTCGGCTTCCGCTGCCCGGGTCGGCATTTTCGGCTTCAAAAGCCCATTTTGGCATTCACGGCCCGGGTCGGCGTCTTCAGCTTTAAAAGTCAATTTCCGACATCGCGGCTTTGAGGGGGCGGTTTCGGGCTCCAGACTGAGATTTCTGCCTCCGCAGCACGGGTCGGCATTTTCGACTTTAAAAGTCGATTTCGGCCTGCACGGCCCGGGTCGCAGTTTTCGGTTTCAAAAGTCGATTTCGGCCATCGGCCCGGGGGCGTTTTCGCTTCAAAGTCGATTTCGCCTCCGCGTCTGGTCGGGCGTTGACTTTAAAAGTCGATTTCGACATCGCGTCGGGCGGCGTTTGGGGTTCGACTTGATTTCGCCCCGCGTCGGTCGGCGTTTTCGCTTCAAAGTCGATTTTGGCCTCCGCAGCTCGGGTCGGCGCTGCTTCAACAGTCGATTTCGCCATCGCGTCGGGGGCATTTTTCCGCTCTCCGACATGGATTTCAACCTCTGCGCCCTGGTCTGGCGCTGGCTTCAAAGTCGATTTCGCCTCCGGTCGGCGCTGGCTTCAAAGTCGATTTCGCGCCCACGGTCCGGTCGAGTTTTCGCTTTAAAAGTCGATTTCGACATCACGCCTTGAGGGGGCGTTTTCGGCCCGGACTTAGATTTTGATCTCCGCGCCCGGTTGGCTTTTCAGCTTCCAAAGTAGATTTCGCCTCCGGTCGGCGCTGGCTTCAAAGTCGACATTTCGCCATCGCGGGCCCGGAGGGGCATTTCCGACCCGACGCCGATTTCGCCTCCACGGCCCGTGGTCGCAGTTTTTGGCTTCAAAGTCGATTTCGCCTCGCGCCCAGGTCGGCATTTTCGCTTCAAAAGTCGACCGCCTCCGCGTCTGGTCGGCTGCCGCTTAAAAGTCGATTTCGACATCGCGTCCCGGGGCGTTTGGGGCCCCGACTTAGATTTCGCCACTCGCCCGGTCGGGCGCTGGCTTCTGTGTCGATTTCGGCCTCCGCGCCCAGGTCGGGCGCTGCTTCAAAGTCGATTTCGCCTCCGCGTCTGGTCGGCGCTGCTTCAAAGTCGATTTCGCCATCGCAGCCCGTACGCGCTGGATTCCGACGCCGATTTCGCCTCCGCGCCCGGTCGGCATTTTCGCTTCGTCGATTTCGCCTCCGCCCCAGGTCTGCGCTGGCTTCAAAGACGATTTCGGCCATCGCGTCGGGGCGCTGGCCCGACGCCGATTTCGGCCTCCGCGTCCCGGTCGCTGACTTCAAAGTCGATTTCGCCATCTCGCCCTGGGGCGCTGCTTCGTCGATTTCGCTTCCGCTGTCTGGTCGGCATTTTCGGCTTCAAAGCCCATTTTGGCATTCACGGCCCGGTCGGCGCCAGCTTTAAAAGTCGATTTCGACATCGCGCTTTGAGGGGGCGGTTTCGGGCCCGACGCCGATTTCGCCTCCGCAGCCTTGTTTCGGCATTTTCGACTTTAAAAGTCGATTTCGCCATCGCAGCCCGTGGAGCGCTTTCCTGACTCGACGCCGATTTCGCCTCCGCGCTCGGGTAGGCGCCGGCTTCAAAGTCGATTTCGCCATCTCGTGCTCAGGTCGGCATTTTCGGTCGATTTCGACTCCACGGTCCGGTCGGAGTTTTCGCTTTAAAAGTGGATTTCGACATCACGCCCTTGAGGGGCGTCTGGCCCGACTTAGATTTTGATCTCCGCTGCCCGTTGGCGCTTTACGCCCAAAGTAGATTTCGCCTCCGGTCGGCGCTGGCTTAAAAGTCGATTTCGCCATCGCAGTCGGGGGCGTTGGCTTCAAAGTGGATGTCGCCATCGCGTCTGGTCGGCGCTGGGCTTTAAAAGTCGATTTCGCCATCCGCGTCGGGACGGGCGTTAATCTTCAAAGTCGATTTCGCCTCCGCGTCTGGTCGGCGCTGGCTTCAAAGTCGACCGCCATCGCGCCAGAGAGAGGCGTTTCCAGCTCTGACTTGATTTCAGCCTCCGCGCCCGGTCTGGCGCTGGCCCGACGAGGATTTCGCCTCCGCGTCGGGACGGCGCTAATTCAAAAGTTGATTTCGCCTCGGGGCCCGGTTCAGCGTTTCGCTTCAAAGTCGATTCGCCTCCGCGCCCGGTTAGCTGCTGGCTTTAAAAGTCGATTTCGACATCGCAGTTCGGGGCGCTGCTTCAAAAGTGCCGATGTCGCCATCGCGTCTGGTCCGGCGTTCGCTTCAAAAGTCGATTTCGCCATCGCGCCCGGGGGCGCTTGCCTGAAAAGTCGATTTCGCTTCCGCGCCCGGTCGGCATTGTCGGGTTTCAAATGCCCATTTTGGCATTCACGGCCCGGTCGGCATTTGCTGCTTTAAAGTCGATTTCCGGCGATCGCGCTTTGAGGGGGCGGTTTCGGGCCCGACTGAGATTTCGCCTCCGCAGCCCGGTCGCATTTTCGGCCTCAAAGTCGATTTCATTTCGCCTCCACGGTCCGGTCGGAGTTTTCGCTTCAAAGTCGATTTCGCCATCGCGCCCGTACGCCGCTGGACTCGACGCCGATTTCGCCTCCGCGCCCGGGTCGCATTTTCGGCTTCAAAGTCGATTTCGCCTCCGCGTTCGGTCTGCGCTGCTTCAAAGACGATTTCGCCATCGCGCCCGGGCGTTGGCCCGACGCCGATTTCGCCTCCGCGTCGGTCGGCGCGGCTTCAAAGTCATTTTCGCCATCGCGCTCAGGGGCGCTTCAAAAGTCGATTTCGCTTCCGCGTCTGGCCGGCATTTTCGCTTCAAAAGTCGATTTCGCCTCCGCGTCTGGTCTATGCTGCTTCAAAGACGATTTCGCCATCGCGCGGGGCGTTGGCCTGACGCCGATTTCCGCGCCTGGTCGGGCGCTTTTCGCTTCAAAAGTCGATTTCGCCATCGCGCCCGAGGGCGCATTTCTGACTCGACGCCGATTTCGCCTCCACGGCCCGTGGTCGCAGTTTTTGGCTTCAAAAGTCGATTTCGCCATCGCGCCCAGGTCGGCATTTTCGGGCTTCAAAAGTCGATTTCGCCTCGCGGCCCGGCGCTGCTTCAAAGACGATTTCGCCATCGCGCCCAGGGGCGCTGGCTCCGACGCCGATTTCGCCTCCGCGTCCGGTCGGCGTTCGCTTCAAAAGTCGATTTCGCCTCTACGCCCGAACGGCGCTGGGCTTCAAAGTCGATTTCGCCATCGCGCCCTGGGGCGTTCGGCTTCAAAGTCGATTTCGCTTCCGCGTCTGGTCGGCATTTTCGCTTCAAAAGCCCATTTTGGCATTCACGGCCCGGTCGGGCTTAGCTTTAAAGTCAATTTCCACATCGCGCTTTGAGGGGGCGTTTCGGCTCCAGACTGAGATTTCTGCCTCCGCAGCACGGTCGGCATTTTCGACTTTAAAGTCGATTTCGCCTGCACGCCCGGTCGCAGTTTTCGGTTTCAAAGTCGATTTCGCCATCGTGGCCCGGGGCGCGCTTCAAAGTCGATTTCGCCTCCGCGTCTGGTCGGCGTTGACTTTAAAAGTCGATTTCGACATCGCGTCTGGGCGGCGTTTGGGGTTCTGACTTGATTTCGCCTCGCGTCTGGTCGGCGCTGGCTTCAAAGTCGATTTGGCCTCCGCAGCTCGGGTCGGCGCTGGCTTCAACAGTCGATTTCGCCATCGCGTCTGGGGCATTTTCCGCCTCCGACATGGATTTCAACCTCTGCGCCCTGGTCTGCTGCTTCAAAGTCGATTTCGCCTCCGCGTCTGGTCGGCGCTGGCTTCAAAGTCGATTTCGCGCCCACGGTCCGGTCGGAGTTTTCGGCTTTAAAAGTCGATTTCGGACATCACGGCCTTGAGGGGGCGGTTTCGGGCTCCGGACTTAGATTTTGATCTCCGCGGCCCGGGTTGGCTTTTTCAGCTTCCAAAGTAGATTTCGCCTCGGTCGGGCGCTGCTTCAAAGTCGATTTCGCCATCGGGCCCGGAGGGGCATTTCCTGACCCGACGCCGATTTCGCCTCCACGCCCGTGTCGCAGTTTTTGGCTTCAAAGTCGATTTCGCCTCCGCGCCCAGGTCGGCATTTTCGCTTCAAAAGTCGATTTCCGCCTCCGCGTCTGGTCGGGCGTTCGCTTAAAAGTCGATTTCGACATCGCCCCGGGGCGGTTTGGGGCCCCGGACTTAGATTTCGCCACCTCGCCCGGTCGGCGCTGGCTTCGTGTCGATTTCGCCTCCGCGCCCAGGTCGGCGCTGCTTCAAAGTCGATTTCGCCTCCGCGCCCTGGTCGGCGTTTTCGGCTTCAAAAGTCGATTTCGCCATCGCAGCCCGGTCGGGCGCTGGATTCGACGCCGATTCGCCTCCGCGCCCGGTCGGCATTTTCGGCTTCAAAGTCGATTTCGCCTCCGCGCCCCAGGTCTGCCGCTTCAAGACGATTTCGCCATCGCGCCGGGGCGCTGGCCCGACGTCGATTTCGCCTCCGCGGCCCGGTCGGGCGTTGCTTCAAAAGTCGATTTCGCCATCGTCGATTTCGCTTCCGCCGTCTGGTCGGCATTTTCGGCTTCAAAAGCCCATTTTGGCATTCACGGCCCGGGTCGGCGTTTTCAGCTTTAAAAGTCGATTTCCGACATCGCGGCTTTGAGGGGGCGGTTTCGGGCTCCGGACGTCGATTTCGGCCTCCGCAGCCTTGCTCGGCATTTTCGACTTTAAAAGTCGATTTCGGCCATCGCAGCCCGGGTGGAGCGTTTCCTGACTCCGGACGTCGATTTCGGCCTCCGCGGCTCGGGTAGGCGTTTTCGGCTTCAAAAGTCGATTTCGGCCATCAAGGCCCGGTCAGTTTTTCGGCTTTAAACTCGATTTCGCCATCGCGCCCGAGTTGGCTGGCCCGGACGCCGATTTCGCCTCCGCGCCTCGACGCGCTGTCAAAAGTCGATTTCGCCTCGCGGCTCAGGTCGGCATTTTCGCTTCAAAGTCGATTTCGACTCCACGTCCGGTCGGAGTTTTCGGCTTTAAAGTCGGATTTCGACATCACGCCCTTGAGGGGGCGGTTTCGGCCCGGACTTAGATTTTGATCTCGCGCCCGGCTGGCGCTTTACGCCTAAAGTAGATTTCGCCTCCGGTCGGCGCTGCTTAAAAGTCGATTTCGCCATCGCAGCCCGGGGCGCTGGCTTCAAAGTGGATGTCGCCATCGCGCCCGGTCGGCGCTGGTTCAAAGTCGATTTCGCCTCCGCGCTCGGACGGCGCTTAATCTGTGTCGATTTCGCCTCCGCGTCTGGTCGGCGTTTCGCTTCAAAGTCGACGCCATCGCGCCAGAGAGAGGCGCTTTCCAGCTCTGACTTGATTTCAGCCTCCGCGCCCGGTTGGCGCTGGCCCGACGAGGATTTCGCCTCCGCGTCTGACGGCGCTAATTCAAAAGTTGATTTCGCCTCGGGCCCGGCCCGCGCTGGCTTCAAAGTCGACCCGCCTCCGCGTTCGGTTAGCGCTGGCTTTAAAGTCGATTTCGACATCGCAGCCCGGGGGCGCTGCTTAAAAGTGGATGTCGCCATCGCGTCTGGTCGGCGCTGCTTCAAAGTCGATTTCGCCATCGCGCCCGGGGCGTTCGCTTCAAAAGTCGATTTCGGCTTCCGCTGCCCGGGTCGGCATTGTCTGGCTTCAAATGCCCATTTTGGCATTCACGGCCCGGGTCGGCATTTTCTGCTTTAAAAGTCGATTTCGACATCGCGCTTTGAGGGGGCGGTTCGGGCCCGACTGAGATTTCGCCTCGCAGCCCGGTCGGCATTTTCGCCTCAAAGTCGATTTCGCCTCCACGGTCCGGTCGGAGTTTTCGCTTCAAAAGTCGATTTCGCCATCGCGTCCCGTACGCTGCTGGACTCGACGCCGATTTCGCCTCCGCCCGGGTTGGCATTTTCGCTTCAAAGTCGATTTCGCCTCCGCGTCTGGTCTGCTGCTTCAAAGACGATTTCGCCATCGCGTCTGGGCGCTGGCCCGACGCCGATTTCGCCTCCGCGTCTGGTCGGCGTTTTGGCTTCAAAGTCATTTTCGCCATCGCGCCCAGGGGGCGTTTTCGGCTTCAAAAGTCGATTTCGCTTCCGCTGCCCGGTCGGCATTTTCGCTTCAAAGTCGATTTCGCCTCCGCGCCCGGTCTGCGTTCGCTTCAAAGACGATTTCGCCATCGCGTCTGGGGCGTTGGCCCGACGCCGATTTCGCCCGCGTCTGGTCGGGCGCTTTTCGCTTCAAAAGTCGATTTCGCCATCGGGCCCGGAGGGGGCATTTCTGACTCGACGCCGATTTCGCCCACGCCCGTGGTCGCAGTTTTTGGCTTCAAAGTCGATTTCGCCTCCGCGCCCAGGTCGGCATTTTCGCTTCGTCGATTTCGCCTCCGCGTCTGGTCTGCGCTGGCTTCAAAGACGATTTCGCCATCGCGCCCAGGGGCGCTGGCTCCGACGCCGATTTCACCCGCTGTCCGGTCGGCGCCGCTTCAAAAGTCGATTTGGGCCTCTACGCCCGAACGGCGCTGGCTTCAAAGTCGATTTCGCCATCGCGCCCTGGGGCGCTGCTTCAAAAGTCGATTTCGCTTCGCTGTCTGGTCGGGCATTTTCGCTTCAAAAGCCCATTTTGGCATTCACGGCCCGGGTCGGCGTTTTCAGCTTTAAAAGTCAATTTCCGACATCGCGGCTTTGAGGGGGCGGTTTCGGGCTCCAGACTGAGATTTCTGCCTCCGCAGCACGGGTCGGCATTTTCGACTTTAAAAGTCGATTTCGGCCTCCACGGCCCGGGTCGCAGTTTTCGGTTTCAAAAGTCGATTTCGGCCATCGTGGCCCGGGGCGCTGGCTTCAAAGTCGATTTCGCCTCCGCGTCTGGTCGACTTTAAAAGTCGATTTCGACATCGCGTCTGGGCGGCGGTTTGGGGCCCGACTTGATTTCGCCCCGCGCCCGGTCGCTGGCTTCAAAAGTCGATTTTGGCCTCCGCAGCCTGGTCGGCGCTGCTTCAACAGTCGATTTCGCCATCGCGTTCTGGGGGCATTTTCCGCCTCCGACATGGATTTCAACCTCTGCGCCCTGGTCTGGCGCTGGCTTCAAAGTCGATTTCGCCTCCGCGTCTGGTCGGCGCTGCTTCAAAAGTCGATTTCGCGCCCACGGTCCGGGTCGGAGTTTTCGGCTTTAAAAGTCGATTTCGGACATCACGGCCTTGAGGGGGCGGTTTCGGGCCCCGGACTTAGATTTTGATCTCGCGGCCCGGGTTGGCTTTTCAGCTTCCAGCGATTTCGCCTCCGGTCGGGCGCTGCTTCAAAGTCGATTTCGGCCATCGTGGCCCGGAGGGGGCATTTCCTGACTCGACGCGCCGATTTCGCCTCCACGCCCGTGTCGCAGTTTTTGGCTTCAAAGTCGATTTCGCCTCCGCGCCCAGGTCGGCATTTTCGCTTCAAAGTCGACCCGCCTCCGCGTCTGGTCGGCGCTTAAAAGTCGATTTCGACATCGCGTTCCGGGGCGTTTAGCCCCGGACTTAGATTTCGCCACCTCGCCCGGTCGGCGCTGCTTCAAAGTCGATTTCGCCTCCGCGCCCAGGTCGGCGCTGCTTCAAAGTCGATTTCGCCTCGCGTCTGGTCGGCGCTGGCTTCAAAAGTCGATTTCGCCATCGCAGCCCGTACGGCGCTGATTCCGACGCCGATTTCGCCTCCGCGTCTGGTCGGCATTTTCGGCTTCAAAGTCGATTTCGCCTCCGCGCCCCAGGTCTGCGCTGCTTCAAAGACGATTTCGCCATCGCGCCGGGGCGCTGGCCCGACGCCGATTTCGCCTCCGCGTCTGGTCCGGCGTTTCCGCTTCAAAAGTGGATGTCGCCATCGCGTCTGGCCGGGCGCTGCTTCAAAGTCGATTTCGCCATCGCGCCCGGGGCGTTGCTTCAAAGTCGATTTCGGCTTCCGCTGCCCGGGTCGGCATTGTCGGCTTCAAATGCCCATTTTGGCATTCACGGCCCGGGTCGGCATTTTCTGCTTTAAAAGTCGATTTCCGACATCGCGGCTTTGAGGGGGCGGTTTCGGGCTCCGGACTGAGATTTCTGCCTCCGCAGCCCGGGTCGGCATTTTCGGCCTCAAAAGTCGATTTCGGCCTCCACGGTCCGGGTCGGAGTTTTCGGCTTCAAAAGTCGATTTCGGCCATCGCGTCTGCACGCTGCTGACTCGACGCCGATTTCGCCTCCGCGTCTGGTCGGCATTTTCGCTTCAAAGTCGATTTCGCTCGGTCTGGCGCTGCTTCAAAGACGATTTCGCCATCGCGCCGGGCGCTGGCTCCGACGCCGATTTCGCCTCCGCGTCTGGTCGGCGCTTTGGGCTTCAAAGTCATTTTCGCCATCGCGCCCAGGGGCGCTTCGCTTCAAAAGTCGATTTCGCTTCCGCTGCCCGGTCGGCATTTTCGCTTCAAAGTCGATTTCGCCTCCGCGTCCCGGTCGCTGGCTTCAAAGACGATTTCGCCATCGCGCCCGGGGCGTTGGCCCGACGCCGATTTCGCCCGCGTCGGTCGGCGCTGCTTAAAAGTCGATTTCGGCCATCGTGGCCCGGAGGGGGCATTTCCTGACTCCGGACGTCGATTTCGGCCTCCACGGCCCGTGTCGCAGTTTTTGGCTTCAAAAGTCGATTTCGGCCTCCGCGGCCCAGGTCGGCATTTTCGGCTTCAAAAGTCGATTTCGCCTCCGCGCCCGGTCTGGCGCTGCTTCAAAGACGATTTCGCCATCGCGCCCAGGGGCGTTGGCCCGACGCCGATTTCCGCCTCCGCGTCCGGTCGGCGTTTCGCTTCAAAAGTCGATTTCGCCTCTACGGCCCGAACGGGCGCTGCTTCAAAGTCGATTTCGCCATCGCGCCCTGGGGGCGCTGCTTCAAAGTCGATTTCGCTTCCGCGTTCGGTCGGCATTTTCGCTTCAAAAGCCCATTTTGGCATTCACGGCCCGGTCATGGCCAGCTTTAAAGTCAATTTCACATCGCGCTTTGAGGGGCGTGTTTCGCTCCAGACTGAGATTTCTGCCTCCGCAGCACGGGTCGGCATTTTCGACTTTAAAAGTCGATTTCGGCCTCCACGGCCCGGGTCGCAGTTTTCGGTTTCAAAAGTCGATTTCGGCCATCGTGGCCCGGGGGGGCGTTTTCGGCTTCAAAAGTCGATTTCGGCCTCCGCGTCTGGTCGGCGTTGACTTTAAAAGTCGATTTCGACATCGCGTCTGGGCGCGGTTTGGGGTTCGACTTGATTTCGCCCCGCGTCTGGTCGGGCGCTTTTCGGCTTCAAAAGTCGATTTTGGCCTCCGCAGCTCGGTCGGCGCTGGCTTCAACAGTCGATTTCGCCATCGCGCCGGGGGCATTTTCCGCCTCCGACATGGATTTCAACCTCCGCGCCCTGGTCTGGCGCCGCTTCGTCGATTTCGCCATCGCGCCAGAGGCGTTTTCCAGCCCGACTTGATTTCAGCCTCCGCGCCCGGGTTGTCGCTGGCCCGACGCCGATTTCGCCTCCGCGCCCGGACGCCGCTTTTCGAATTCAAAGTCGATTTCGCCATCGCGTCTGGACGGCGCTTCAAAAGTCGATTTCACTCCGCGCCTGGTTCGCGCCGCTTCAAAGTCGACGCCTCCGCGTCTGGTTAGCGCTGGCTTTAAAAGTCGATTTCGACATCGCGGGCCGGGAGGCGTTTGGGGCTCCGACTTAGATTTCGCCTCCGCGCCCGGGTCGGCATTTTCGCTTCAAAGTCGATTTCGCCATCACGCCCGGTGGGCGTTTGGGGCTCCAGACTTAGATTTCGCCCGATCGCCCGGTCAGCGCTGCTTCAAAGTCGATTTCGCCTCCGCGTCTGGTCCGGCGCTTAATTCAAAGTCGATTTCGCTCCGCGCCCGGACGGCGCTGCTTCAAAAGTCGATTTCGCCTCCGCGTCTGGTCGGGCGCTTGATTCAAAAGTCGATTTCGGCCTCGCGGCTCTGGTCGGCATTTTCGGCTTCAAAAGTCGATTTCGCCTCCGCGGCCCTGGTCGGCGTTTTCGGCTTCAAAAGTCGATTTCGGCCTCCGCAGCACAGATTGGCGTTTTTGGCTTTAAAAGTCGATTTAGGGCGGGAGGCGGTTTCGGGCTCCCGACTTAGATTTCGGCCTCCGCGGCCCGGGTCGCAGTTTTCGGCTTCAAAAGTCGATTTCGGCCATCGCGGCCAGAGAGAGGCGTTTTCCAGCTCCGGACTTGGATTTCAGCCTCCGCGGCCCGGGTTGTCGCTGGCCCGACGCCGATTTCGCCTCCGCGCCCGGGACGCCGCTTCAAAGTCGATTTCGCCTCGCGTCTGGACGGCGCTTCTGGTTCAAAGTCGATTTCGCCTCCACGGCCTGGTTCGCGTTTCAGCTTCAAAAGTCGATTTCGCCTCCGCGCTCGCGCGATTTCGCCATCGCGCCAGAGAGGGCGTTCCAGCTCCGACTTGATTTCAGCCTCGCGCCCGGTTGTCGCGTCGATTTCGGCCTCCGCAACCCAGGACGGCGTTTTCGAATTCAAAAGTCGATTTCGACTCGCGTCTGGACGGCGCTTCAAAAGTCGATTTCGCCTCCGCGCCCGGTTAGCGCTGGCTTTAAAAGTCGATTTCGACATCGCGCCCGGCAGGCGTTTGGGGCTCCGACTTAGATTTCGCCTCCGCGCCCGGTCGGCATTTTCGGCTTCAAAGTCGATTTCGCCATCACGCCCGGTCGGGCGTTTGGGGCTACAGACTTAGATTTCGCCTCGCCCGGTCGGCGCTGGCTTCAAAGTCGATTTTGGCCATCACGGCCCGGGGGGGCGTTTTCCGCTTCAAAAGTCGATTTCGGCTTCCGCTGCCCGGGTTGGCATTTTCGGCTTCAAAAGCCCATTTTGGCATTCACGGCCCGGGTCGGCGTTTTCAGCTTTAAAAGTCGATTTCCGACATCGCGCTTTGAGGGGCGTTTCGGCCCGACTGAGATTTCGCCTCGCAGCCGGGTCGGCATTTTCGGCTTCAAAGTCGATTTCGCCATCGCGCCCGGCGGGGCGGTTTTGGGCCCGACTTAGATTTCGCATCCGCGCCCGGTTAGCGCTGGCTTTAGTCGATTTCGCCTCCGCGTCTGGTCGGCGCTGCTTCAAAAGTCGATTTCGCCATCGCGTCTGGGGCGCTGGCCCGACTGAGATTTCTGCCTCGCAGCCGGGTCGGCATTTTCGCTTGTCGATTTCGCCTCCGCAGCACAGATTGGCGCCGGCTTTAAAAGTCGATGACATCACGCCCGGGCGGGGGCGTTTGGCCCGACTTAGATTTCGGCCTCCGCGGCCCGGGTCGCAGTTTTCAGCTTCAAAATTCGATTTCGGACATCGCGGCCAGAGAGAGGCGTTTTCCAGCTCCGGAGTTGGATTTCAACCTCCGCGCCCGGTCGGCGCTGCTTCAAAGTCGATTTCGCCATCGCGCCCTGCACGGCGCTGCTGATTCCGACGCCGATTTCGCCTCCGCGCTCTGGGTCGGCATTTTCGCTTCAAAGACGATTTCGCCATCGAGCCCGGGGCGTTGCTTCAAAAGTCGATTTCGCTTCGCTGCCCGGTCGGCATTTTCGGCTTTAAAAGTCGATTTCGCCATCGCGCCCTGGGGGCGCTGCTTCAAAGTCGATTTCGCCTCCGCAGCCAGGGTCGGGCGCTGACTTTAAAAGTCTATTTCGACATCGCGCCTGGGGCGCGTTTGGGCTCCGACTTGATTTCGCACCGCGCACGGGTCGGCGCCGGCTTCAGTCAATTTCGCCATCGCGCCCGGGGCGCTGGCCCGACGCCGATTTCGCCTCCGCGCACGGACGGTGTTTTGAATAAAAGTCGATTTCGCCTGGCGGCTCAGGTCGGCATTTTCGCTTCAAAGTCGATTTCGCCTCCGCGCCCGGTTCGGCGTTCGCTTCAAAGTCGATTTCGCCTCCGCAGCACAGATTGGCGCTGGCTTTAAAAGTCGATGACATCGCGTTCGGGCGGGGCGTTTCGGCCCGACTTAGATTTTGGCCTCCGCGGCCCGGGTCGCAGTTTTCGGCTTCAAAAGTCGATTTCGGACATCGCGGCCAGAGAGAGGCGTTTTCCAGCTCCGGAGTTGGATTTCAACCTCCGCGCCCGGTTGTCGCTGGCCCGACGCCGATTTCGCCTCGCGCACGGGACGCGTTTTAATCTCAAAGTCGATTTCGCCTCCGCGTCTGGACGGCGTTGAATTCGTGTCGATTTCGCCTCCGCGCCCGAAAGTTAGCGCTGCTTTAAAAGTCGATTTCGACATCGCGTTCGGGAGGCGTTTGGGGCTCCGACTTAGATTTCGCCTCCGCGTCTGGTCGGCATTTTCGCTTCAAAAGTCGATTTCGCCATCGGCCTCGCCGGGCGCGGCGCTGCTTCAGTTCGTCGGCCATCACGGCCCGGTCGGGCGTTTTCGCTTTAAAAGTCGATTTCGCCTCCGCGTCTGGTCGGCGCTTTTCGCTTCAAAGTCGATTTCGCCATCGCGTCTGCACGGGCGCTGGATTCGACGCCGATTTCGCCTCCGCGTCTGTGGTCGGCATTTTTGGCTTCAAAAGTCGATTTCGCCTCGCGTCGGTCTGGCGTTAATTCAAAGTCGATTTCGCCTCCGCGTTCGACGGCGCTGAATTCAAAGTCGATTTCGCCTCGCGCCCGGTCGGCGCTGATCTCAAAGTCGATATCGGCTCGCGCTCTGGTCGGCATTTTCGCTTCAAAGTCGATTTCAGCCTCCGCGCCCTGGTCGGCGCTGGCTTCAAAAGTCGATTTCGCCTCCGCAGCACAGATTGGCGCTGGCTTTAAAAGTCGATTTCGACATCGCGCCCGGGCGGGGCGGTTTCGGCCCGACTTAGATTTCGCCTCCGCGTCGGTCGCAGTTTTCGCTTTAAAAGTCGATTTCTCCATCGCGCCAGGTACGGCGCCGCTTCAAAGTCGATTTCGCCATCGCGCCCGGGGGCGGTTTCTGGCTCCGACGAGATTTCGCATCCGCGCCCGGTCGGCGTTGCTTCAAAGTCGATTTCGCCATCGCGCCCGGGGCGCTTTTCGCTTCAAAGTCGATTTCGCCTCACGCCCGGTCGGGCGTTGGCTTTAAAGTCGATTTCGCCATCGCGTCTGGGGCGTTTTCTGGCTTCAAAAGTCGATTTCGCCATCGCGTCCCGGTCGGCATTTTCGCTTCAAAGTCGATTTCGCCATCGCCCGGGGCGCTGGCTCAGGACGATTTCGCCTCCGTGGCCTGGTCGGTGTTTTCGGATTTAAAAGTCGATTTCGCCATCGAGGCCCGGTCGGCGCTGCTTCAAAAGTTGATTTCGCCATCGCGTCTGGGGCGCTGCTTCAAAAGTCGATTTCAGACATCGCGTCTGGTCGGGACTTTAAAAGTCGATTTCGACCGGGGGCTTTGGCGTCGAGATTTTCATTTTTTCGCCTGCGGTTCGGCCGGCCGCGCTTAAAAGTCGATTATGACGCCGCGCGGGGCTTCGCTGCCCGACGCGACGATTTCTCGCGCGTCCGGTCGGGCGCTGGCTTTAAAGTCGACGATTTCGCCTCCACGGTCCGGTCGGCGCTGGCTTTAAAGTCGATTTCGCCATCGCGCTAGGGGCGTGCCCGACATGGATTTAACCTCGCGCCCGGTCTGCGCTGGCTTCAAAGTCGATTTCGCCTCCACGGTCCGGTCGGCGCTGGCTTTAAAAGTCGATTTCGACATCACGGCCTTGAGGGGGCGTTTGGCCCGACTTAGATTTTGACTCCGCGCCCGGTTGGCGTTTTCAGCTTCCAAAGTCGATTTCGCCCGCGTCGCGCGCTGCTTCAAAGTCGATTTCGCCATCGCGCCCGGAGGGGGCGTTTCGGCCCGACTTAGATTTCGCATCCGCGCGTCTGGTCGGCGTTTTCGCTTCAAAGTCGATTTCGCCATCGCGCTCGGGGGCGTTCAAAGTTGATTTCGCTCGCGTCCCGGGTCGCAGTTTTCGCTTCGTCGATTTCGCCATCGCGTCCGGGGGTT
Organism: Rafetus swinhoei; assembly: GCA_019425775.1. Taxonomy (NCBI): domain Eukaryota; kingdom Metazoa; phylum Chordata; order Testudines; family Trionychidae; genus Rafetus; species Rafetus swinhoei. The sequence continues at coordinate 122,828,179 of CM033449.1, forward strand.
TTTCGGCCCGACGAGATTTCGCCTCCGCGCCCTGGTCGGCGCCGCTTCAAAGTCGATTTCGGCCTCCGCAGCACAGATTGGCGTTTTCGGCTTTAAAAGTCGATTTAGGGCGGAGGCGGTTTCGGCTCCGACGATTTCGCCTCCGCGTCCGGTCGCAGTTTTCGCTTTAAAGTCGATTTCGCCATCGCGCCAGAGAGGCGCTTCAGCCCGACTTGGATTTCAGCCTCCGCGCCCGGTTGTCGCTGCCCGACGATTTCGCCTCCGCGCCCGGACGCCGCTGCTGGAATTCAAAGTCGATTTCGCCTCCGCGTTCGGACGGCGCGTTGAATTCAAAAGTCGATTTCGCCCCACGCCTGGTTCGGCGCTTTCAGCTTCAAAAGTCGATTTCGCCTCCGCCCGGTCTGGTCGCAGTTTTCGCCTAAAAGTCGATTTCGCCATCGCGCCAGAGAGGCGCTTCAGCTCCGACTTGTCGATTTCAGCCTCCGCGCCCGCTGTCGCTTCAAAGTCGATTTCGCCTCCGCAACCCAGGACGGCGCTGTTCAAAGTCGATTTCGACTCGCGCTGGACGGGCGCTCGAATTCAAAAGTCGATTTCGCCTCCGCGCCCGGTTAGCGCTGCTTTAAAAGTCGATTTCGCCATCGCGCCCGGCAGGCGTTTGGGGCTCCGGACTTAGATTTCGGCCTCCGCGGCCCCGGTCGGCATTTTCGGCTTCAAAAGTCGATTTCGGCCATCACGGCCCGGGTCGGCGGTTTGGGGCTACAGACTTAGATTTCGGCCCCCTCGGCCCGGGTCGGCGTTTTCGGCTTCAAAAGTCGATTTGGCTATCACGCCCGGGGGCGTTGGCTTCAAAAGTCGATTTCGGCTTCCGCTGCCCGGGTTGGCATTTTCGGCTTCAAAAGCCCATTTTGGCATTCACGGCCCGGGTCGGCGTTTTCAGCTTTAAAAGTCGATTTCCGACATCGCGGCTTTGAGGGGGCGGTTTCGGGCTCCGGACTGAGATTTCTGCCTCCGCAGCCGGGGTCGGCATTTTCGGCTTCAAAAGTCGATTTCGGCCATCGCGCCCGGCGGGGCGGTTTTGGGCCCGGACGCCAGATTTCGCATCCGCGCCCGGTTAGCTGCTGCTTTGTGTCGATTTCGCCTCGCGCTCTGGTCGGCGCTGCTTCAGAAGTCGATTTCGCCATCGCGCCCGGGGCGCTGGCCTGACTGAGATTTCGCCTCCGCAGCCGGGTCGGCATTTTCGCTTCAAAAGTCGATTTCGCCTGCAGCACAGATTGGCGCTGCTTTAAAAGTCGATTTCGACATCGCCCGGGCGGGGCGTTGGCCCGACTTAGATTTCGCCTCCGCGCCCGGTCGCAGTTTTCAGCTTCAAAATTCGATTTCGACATCGCGCCAGAGAGAGGCGCTTTCAGCTCCGAGTTGATTTCGCCTCCGCGCCCTGGTCGGGCGTTTTCGCTTCAAAAGTCGATTTCGCCATCGCGCCCGGTACGGGCGCTTTTCGGATTCCGACGCCGATTTCGCCTCCGCGCTCTGGGTCCGGCATTTTCGCTTCAAAGACGATTTCGCCATCGCGAGCCCGGGGCGCGTTTTCGCTTCAAAAGTCGATTTCGCTTCCGCGTCTGGTCGGCATTTTCGGCTTTAAAGTCGATTTCGGCCATCGCGTCTCTGGGGCGTTGGCTTCAAAAGTCGATTTCGCCTCCGCAGCCAGGGTCGGGCGTTGACTTTAAAAGTCTATTTCGACATCGGCTCCGACTTGATTTCGCACCCGCGCACTGGTCGGCGCGCTTCTTTCGCCATCGCGCCCGGGGGCGCTGGCCCGACGCCGATTTCGCCTCGCGCACGGACGGTGTTTTTGAATAAAAGTCGATTTCGCCATCGCGCCCGGCGGGGGCGGTTTTGGGTTCGACTTAGATTTCGCATCCGCGCCCGGTTAGCGCTGGCTTTAAAAGTCGATTTCGCCTCCGCCGCGGCTTCAGGTTTCGATTTCGCCATCGCGTTCGGGGGCGCTTCGGACTGAGATTTCTGCCTCCGCAGCCGGGGTCGGCATTTTCGGCTTCAAAAGTCGATTTCGGCCTCCGCAGCACAGATTGGCGTTTTCGGCTTTAAAAGTCGATTTAGGACATCACGGCCCGGGGCCGGGGGCGGTTTCGGGCTCCGGACTTAGATTTCGGCCTCCGCGGCTCGGGTCGCAGTTTTCAGCTTCAAAATTCGATTTCGGACATCGCGCCAGAGAGGCGTTTTCCAGCTCCGGAGTTGGATTTCAACCTCCGCGTCTGGTCGGGCGCTGCTTCAAAAGTCGATTTCGCCATCGCGTCTGCACGGGTTTGCTGGATTCCGACGCCGATTTCGCCTCCGCGCTTCTGGGTCGGCATTTTCGGCTTCAAAGACGATTTCGGCCATCGCAGCCCGGGGGGGCGTTTTTGGCTTCAAAAGTCGATTTCGGCTTCCGCTGCTCGGGTCGGCATTTTCGGCTTTAAAAGTCGATTTCGCCATCGCGCCCTGGGGGCGCTGGCTTCAAAAGTCGATTTCGCCTCGCAGCCAGGGTCGGGCGCTTGACTTTTAAAAGTCTATTTCGACATCGCGCCTGGGGGCGCGTTTGGGGCTCCGACTTGATTTCGCACCGCGCACTGGTCGGCGCTGGCTTCAGTCAATTTCGCCATCGCGTCTGGGCGCTGGCCCGACGCCGATTTCGCCTCCGCTGCACGGACGGTGTTTTGAATAAAAGTCGATTTCGCCTGGCGGCTCAGGTCGGCATTTTCGCTTCAAAGTCGATTTCGCCTCCGCGCCCGGTTCGGCGCTGCTTCAAAGTCGATTTCGCCTCCGCAGCACAGATTGGCGCTGGGCTTTAAAAGTCGATGACATCGCGCGGGCGGGGCGGTTTGGCCCGACTTAGATTTTAGCTCCGCGCCCGGTCGCAGTTTTCGGCTTCAAAAGTCGATTTCGGACATCGCGGCCAGAGAGAGGCGTTTTCCAGCTCCGGAGTTGGATTTCAACCTCCGCGCCCGGTTGTCGCTGGCCCGACGCCGATTTCGCCTCCGCGCACGGACGGCGCTGGCTTCAAAAGTCGATTTCGCCTCCGCGCCCGGACGGCGCTAATCAAAGTCGATTTCGCCTCCGCGCCCGGTTAGCGCCGGCTTTAAAAGTCGATTTCGACATCGCGTCCGGGAGGCGTTTGGGGCTCCGACTTAGATTTCGCCTCCGCGTCCCGGTCCGCATTTTCGCTTCAAAGTCGATTTCGCCATCACGCCCGGTGGGCGTTTGGGGCTCCAGACTTAGATTTCGCCTCGCCCGGTCGGCGCTGCTTCAAAGTCGATTTTGGCCATCACGGCCCGGTCGGCGCTTTCAGCTTCAAAGTCGATTTCGCCTCCGCGTCCCGGTCGGCGCTGCTTCAAAAGTCGATTTCGCCATCGCGTCTACGGGCGCTGGATTCGACGCCGATTTCGCCTCCGCGCCCGTGGTCGGCATTTTTGGCTTCAAAAGTCGATTTCGCCTCCGCGCCCGGGTCTGCGCTGACCAAAGTCGATCGATTTCGCCTCCGCGTCTGGACGGCGCTTGAATCTTAAAAGTCGATTTCGCCTCGCGCCCGGTCGGCGCTGGATTCAAAAGTCGATATCGGCCTCGCGGCTCTGGTCGGCATTTTCGGCTTCAAAAGTCGATTTCAGCCTCCGCGGCCCTGGTCGGCGTTTTCCGCTTCAAAAGTCGATTTCGGCCTCCGCAGCACAGATTGGCGTTTTCGGCTTTAAAAGTCGATTTAGGACATCGCGGCCCGGGGCGGGGGGCCGTTTCGGGCTCCGGACTTAGATTTCGGCCTCCGCGGCCCGGGTCGCAGTTTTCGGCTTTAAAAGTCGATTTCCCATCGCGCCAGGTACGGCGCTCGCTTCAAAAGTCGATTTCGCCATCGCGTCTGGGGCGGTTTCGGCCCGACGATTTCGCATCCGCGTCTGGTCGGCGCTGCTTAAAAGTCGATTTCGCCATCGCGTCTGGGGGCGTTGCTTTAAAGTCGATTTCGCCTCCACGTCTGCCCGGTCGGCGGCTTTAAAGTCGATTTCGCCATCGATGCCATTGCGCCCGGGGCGCTGGCTCAGGACGTAGATTTCGGCCTCCGTGGCCTGGGTCGGTGTTTTCGGATGTAAAAGTCGATTTCGGCCATCGAGGCCCGGTCGGCGTTTTCGGCTTCAAAAGTTGATTTCGGCCATCGCGTCGGGGGCGTTGCTTCAAAGTCGATTTCGCATCGCGTCTGGTCGGGCGTGACTTTAAAAGTCGATTTCGACATCGCGCCCTGGGGCAGTTTGGGGTTCGACTTGATTTCGCCTCGCCCGGATTGGCGCTGGCTTCAAAGTCGATTTTGGCCTCAGCGCTCAGGTCGGCATTTTTGGCTTCAAAAGTCGACACGCCATCGCGTCTGGGACGCTGGCCCGACGATTTCGCCTCCGCGGCCCGGTCGGCGCTTTGCTTCAAAAGTCGATTTCGCCATCGCGTTCGGGGGCGCTGAGTTCGACGCCGATTTCGCCTCCGCGTCTGCCGGTCGGCGCTGGCTTCAAAAGTCGATTTCGCCTCCACGGTCCGGTCGGCGCTGCTTTAAAGTCGATTTCGCGCTCGCCCGACATGGATTTCGCCATCGCGCCCGGTCGCGTTGGCTTCAAAGTCGATTTCGCCTCCACGGTCCGGTCGGCGCTTCGCTTTAAAAGTCGATTTCGGACATCACGCCTTGAGGGGCGGTTTCGGGCCCGACTTAGATTTTGATCTCCGCGCCGGTTGGCGCTTAGCTTCCAAAGTAGATTTCGCCTCCGGTCGGGCGCTGCTTCAAAGTCGATTTCGCCATCGCGTCTCGGAGGGGGCGGTTTCGGGCCCGACTTAGATTTCGCATCCGCGCCCGGTCGGCGCTGGCTTCAAAAGTCGATTTCGCCATCGCGCCCGGGGGCGTTGCTTCAAAGTTGATTTCGGCCTCCGCGGCCCGGGTCGCAGTTTTCGGCTTCAAATGTCGATTTCGGCCATCGCGGTCCGGGGGGGTTTTTCGGGCTCCGGACGTAGATTTCGGCCTCCGTGGCTCGGGTCGGTTTTTTCGGCTTTAAAAGTCGATTTAGGACATCGCCGCCCGGGGCGGGGGGCGGTTTCGGGCGCCGAACTTAGATTTCGCCTCGCGCCCGGTCGCAGTTTTCGCTTTAAAGTCGATTTCTTCATCGCGCCAGGTACGGCGCTGGCTTCAAAAGTCGATTTCGCCATCGCGCCCGGGGCGGTTTCGGCCCGACGAGATTTCGCATCCGCGTCTGGTCGGCGCTGCTTCAAAAGTCGATTTCGCCATTCGATTTCCATCGCGTCTGGTCGGCATTTTCGCTTCAAAAGTCGATTTCGCCATCGCCCGGGGCGCTGGCTCAGGACGATTTCGCCTCCGTGGCCTGGGTCGGTTTTCGGATGTAAGTCGATTTCGCCATCGAGGCCCGGGTTGGCGGTTTCGGCCCGACTTAGATTTCGCATCCGAGGCCCGGTCGGCGCTGCTTCAAAGTTGATTTCGCCATCGCGTCTGGGGCGTTTCGCTTCAAAGTCGATTTCAGACATCGCGTCTGGTCGGGCGTTTCGACTTTAAAAGTCGATTTCGACATCGCGTCCGGGGCAGTTTGGGGCTCCGACTTGATTTCGCCCCGCCCGATTGGCGCTGCTTCAAAAGTCGATTTTGGCCTCAGCGCTCGGGTCGGCATTTTGGCTTCAAAGTCGACACGCCATCGCGCCCGGGGGACGCTGGCCCGACGATTTCGCCTCCGCGTCTGGTCCGGCGCTGGCTTCAAAAGTCGATTTCGCCATCGCGCCCGGGGGCGCTGAGTTCGACGCCGATTTCGCCTCCGCGTCTGGTCGGCGCTGCTTCAAAGTCGATTTCGCCTCCACGTCCGGTCGGCGCTGGCTTTAAAAGTCGATTTCGCCATCGCGCCAGGGGCGGCGCCTGCCCGACATGGATTTCAACCTCCGCGTCTGGTCTCGCGCTGGCTTAAAAGTCGATTTCGGCCTCCACGGTCCGGGTCGGCGTTTCGCTTTAAAAGTCGATTTCGGACATCACGGCCTTGAGGGGCGGGTTTCGGGCTCCGGACTTAGATTTTGATCTCCGCGGCCCGGGTTGGCGCCAGCTTCCAGTAGATTTCGGCCCGGTCGGCGCTGCTTCAAAAGTCGATTTCGGCCATCGCGGCCCGGAGGGGGCGGTTTCGGGCTCCGGACTTAGATTTCGCATCCGCGTCTGGTCGGCGCTGCTTCAAAAGTCGATTTTCGCCATCGCGCCCGGGGGCGTTGGCTTCAAAGTTGATTTCGGCCTCCGCGGCCAGGGTCGCAGTTTTCGGCTTCAAATGTCGATTTCGGCCATCGTGGTCCGGGGGGGGTTTTTCGGGCTCCGGACGTAGATTTCGGCCTCCGTGGCTCGGGTCGGTGTTTTCGGCTTTAAAAGTTGATTTAGGACATCGCCGCACGGGGCGGGGGGCCGTTTCGGGCGCCGAACTTAGATTTCGGCCTCCGTGGCCCAGGTCGCAGTTTTCGGCTTCAAAAGTCGATTTCGGCCATCGCGGCCATAGAGAGGCGTTTTCCAGCTCCGGAGTTGATTTCAACCCCTGCGCCCGGTTGGCGCTGACTTCGACGCCGATTTCGCCTCCGCGCCCGGTCGGCATTTTCGGCTTCAAAGTCGATTTCGCCTCCGCGTCTGGTCTGCGCTTTTTCCGCTTCAAAGACGATTTCGCCATCGCGTTCGGGCGCTGAGCCCAGACGCCGATTTCGCCTCCGCGCCCTGGTCGGCGTTGCTTCAAAAGTCGATTTCGCCATCGCGTCTGGGGCTTTTTCGGCTCCGACGAGATTTCGCCTCGTGGCCTCGGGTCGGCATTTTCGGCTTCAAAAGTCGATTTCGGCCTCCGCGGCTCGGGTCGGCGTTTTAGGCTTCAAAAGTCGATTTCGGACTCCGCAGCACAGATTAGCATTTTCGGCTTTAAAAGTCGATTTAGGACATCGCGGCCCGGGGCGGGGTGCGGTTTCGGGCTCCGGACTAAGATTTCGGCCTCCGTGGACCGGGCCGCAGTTTTCGGCTTCAAAAGTCGATTTCGCCTCCGCTGTCTGGTCGGGCGTTGGCTTCAAAATCGATTTCGACCGCCGCGGCCAGTGTCGGTTTTTTCGGCTTCACAAGTCGATTTCGGCCATCGCCTCCCGGAGGGGGCGTTTTCGGGCTCCGGACGTAGATTTTGATCTCCGCGACCCGGGTTGGTGTTTTCAGCTTCCAAAGTAGATTTCGCCCCGGTCGGCGCTGGGCTTCAAAGTCGATTTCGCCATCGCGCTCAAAGGGGCGCGGTTTCGGTTCGACTTAGATTTCGCATCCGCGCCCGGTCGGCGCTGGCTTCAAATCCGATTTCGCCATCGCGCCCGGGGGCGCTTGGCTTCAAAAGGTGATTTCGGCCTCCACGGTCCGGGTCGGAGTTTTTGGCTTTAAAAGTCGATTTCGGACATCACGGCCTTGAGGGGGCGGTTTCGGGCTCCGGACTTAGATTTTGATCTCCGCGCCCGGTTGTCGCTTTCGGGCTTCAAAACATTTCGCCATCGCGCCAGGAGGGGGCGGTTTTCGCCCGGAATTAGATTTCGCATCCGCGCCCAGGTCGGCGCTGGGCTTCAAAGTCGATTTCGCCTCCACGGCCCGGATCGCAGTTTTCGCTTCAAATGTCGATTTCGCCATCGCGTCTGGGGTCGCTGCTTCGTGTCGATTTCGCCTCCGCGTCTGGTCCGGCGTTGGCTTCAAAGTGCGGTTTTCGCGCCCGCGTCTGGTCGGCATTTTCGCTTCAACGCCGATTTCGCCTCCGAGCAGCGATCGCGCTGGCTTTAAAAGTCGATTTAGACATCGCGTTCGGGCGGGGGCGGTTTGGGGTTCGGATTCTAGATTTCGAGCCCTCGGCCCGGTCGGAGTTTTCGCTTCAAACTCACTTCGCCATCGTGGCCCGCACGGGCGCTTCGGATTCGACGCCGATTTCGCCTCCGCGCCCAGGTCGGCATTCTCGCTTAAAGTCGATTTCGCCTCCGCGCCCGGTCTGCGCTGGCTTCAAAGACGATTTCGCCAACGCGCCCGGGGCTGGCCCGACGCCGATTTCGCCTCCGCGCCCGGTCGGCGCTTTTCGCTTCAAAAGTCGATTTCGACTCCGCCGTTCGGTCGGCATTTTTGGCTTCAAAAGCCCATTTTGGCATTCACGCCCGGTCGGGCGCTTCAGCTTTAAAGTCTATTTCCGGCATCGCGCTTTGAGGGGGCGGTTTCGGCCCGACTGAGATTTCGCCTCCGCAGCCCGGTCGGCATTTTCGCTTTAAAAGTCGATTTCGCCATCGCAGCGCTGGGGAGCGCTTCCTGACTCCGACGCCGATTTCGCCTCCACGCACGGGTCGCAGTTTTCGCTTCAAAAGTCGATTTCGCCATCGCGTCGGGGCGCTGCTTCAAAAGTCGATATCGGACATCGCGTCTGGTCGGCGCTGACTTTAAAAGTAGTTTTCGACATCGCGTCTGGGGGCGTTTGGGGCTCCGACTTAGATTTCGCATCCGCGTCTGGTCCGGGCGCTGCTTCAAAGTCGATTTCGCCATCGCGCCCGGTGCGTTTGGGGTTCGGACTTGGATTTCGCCCCGCTCCGGATCGGCGCTGCTTCAAAGTCGACATTTTACTCCGCGCCCGGGGGCGCTGGTTCGACGATTTCGCCTCCGCGCCCGGTCCGGTGTTTTCGGCTTTAAAGTTGATTTCGCCATCTCGCCCGTTCGCTGCTTTTGGCTTCAAAATCGATTTCGACCGCGTCTGCGGTTTTTTTTCGGCTTCAAAAGTCAATTTCAGCCATCGCCTCACGGAGGGGGGCGTTTTCGGGCTCCGGACGTAGATTTTGATCTCCGCGACCCGGGTTGGCGTTTTCAGCTTCCAAAGTAGATTTTGGCCTCCGGTCGGCGTTTTCGGCTTCAAAAGTCGATTCCGCCATCGCGTTCCCGGAGGAGGCGTTTCGGCCCGACTTAGATTTCGCATCCGCGCCTGGGTCGGCGCTTGCTTCAAAGTCGATTTCGCCATCGCGTTCGGGGCGTTGCGCTTCAAAAGTCGATTTCGCCTCCACGGCCCGGTCGGTGTTTTCGCTTCAAAGTCGATTTCGCCATCGCGTCCGGAGGGGCGGTTTCGGCCCGACTTAGATTTCGCATCCGCGCCCGGTCGGTGTTTTCGCTTCAATTCGATTTCGCCATCGCGCCTGGGGCGTTGCTTCAAAAGTTGATTTCGCCTCCCGGTCGGGCGCTGCTTCAAGTCGATTTCGCCATCGCGCCTGGAGGGGGCGGTTTGGGGCTCCGACTTAGATTTCGCATCCGCGCACGGTCGGGCGCTGGCTTCCAAAGTCGATTTTGGCCTCCGCGCTCGGGTCGGCGCTGCTTCAAAAGTCGATTTCGCCATCGCGCCCGGGGGCGCTGGCCCGGACGATTTCGCATCCGTGGCCCGGGTCGGTGTTTACGGCTTCAAAACTCGATTTCGGCCTCCACGGTCCGGGTCGGAGTTTTCAGCTTTAAAAGTCGATTTCGGACATCACGGCCTTGAGGGGGCGGTTTTGGGCTCCGGACTTAGATTTTGATCTCCGCGGCCCGGATTGGCGTTTTCAGCTTCCAAAGTAGATTTCGGCCTCCGGGACGCCGTTTTCGGCTTCAAAAGTCGGTTTCGGCCATCGCGGCCAGGAGGGGGCGGTTTCGGGCTCCGGACTTAGATTTCGGCATCCGCGCGGTCGGGCATTTTCGCTTCAAAGTCGATTTCGCCATCGCGTCCGGGGCGCTGCCCGACGTAGATTTCGCCTCTGTGGCTGGGTCGGTGTTTTCGCTTTAAAGTCGATTTCGCCATCGCGCCCGGTTGGCGCTGGCCCGACGCCGATTTCGCGCTCCGCGCCCGGACGCGCTAATCGATTTCGCCATGCGCTCAGGTCGGCATTTTCGCTTCAAAGTCGATTTCGCCTCCGCGCCCGGTCGGCGCGCTGGCTTCAAAGTCGATTTCGCCTCGCAGCACAGATTGGCGCCGCTTTAAAAGTCGACGACATCGCGTTCGGGCGGGGCGCGTTTCGGCGCCGACTTAGATTTCGCCCGCGCCCGGTCGCAGTTTTCGCTTCGTCGATTTCGCCATCGCGCCAGAGAGAGGCGTTTCCAGCTCCGAGTTGATTTCAACCTCCGCGCCCGGTTGGCGCTGGCCCGAACGCCGATTTCGCCTCTGTGGCCCGGTCGGCGCTGCTTTCAAAGTCGATTTCGCCTCCACGCCCGGTCGGCGCTGCTTTCAAAGTCGATTTCGCCCCACGCCCGGTCGGCGCCGCTTTAAAGTCGATTTCGCCATCGCGCCAGGTACGGCGTTTTCGGTTTCAAAGTCGATTTCGCCATCGCGTCTGGGGCGGTTTCGCCCGGACGAGATTTCGCATCCGCGTCTGGTCGGCGTGGCTTCAAAAGTCGATTTCGCCATCGCGTCTGGGGCGTGGCTTCAAAAGTCGATTTCGCCTCCACGGCCCGGTCGGCGTTGCTTTAAAAGTCGATTTCGCCATCGCGTCTGGGGCGTTGCTAAAAGTCGATTTCGCCATCGAGGTCTGGGTCGGCATTTTCGCTTCAAAGTCGATTTCGCCATTGCGCCCGGGGTGTTTTCGGCTCAGGACGAGATTTCGCCTCCGTGGCCTGGGTCGGTGTTTTCGGATGTAAAGTCGATTTCGCCATCGCGTCCGGTTGGCGCTGGCCCGACGCCGATTTCGCCTCCGCGTCTGGTCGGCGCTGCTTCAAAGTCGATTTCGCCATCGCGTCCCGGGGCGCTGGCCCAGACGAGCTGCCTCCGCGTCTGGTCGGCGCTGCTTCAAAGTCGATTTCGCCATCGCGCCCGGGGCGTTGGCCCGACGATTTCGCCTCCGCGCGGCCGGGCGCTAAAGTCACTTTCAGCCTCGCCGATCAGGTCGGCATTTTCGCTTCAAAGTCGATTTCGCCTCCGCGTTCGGTCGGCGCTTTTAGGCTTCAAAGTCGATTTCGACTCCGCAGCACAGGTTGGCGCCGGGCTTTAAAAGTCGATGACATCGCGTTCGGGCGGAGGCGGTTTCGGGCCCGACTAAGATTTCGCCTCCGCGCCCGGTGGCAGTTTTTGGCTTCAAAGTCGATTTCGCTCGCGCCCGGTCGGCGTTTAAAGTCAATTTCGCCTCCACGGTCCGGTCGGAGTTTTCGCTTTAAAAGTCGATTTCGACATCACGCCATGAGGGGGCGGTTTCGGCCCGACTTAGATTTGATCTCCGCGCCCGTCTGGCGCTCAGCTTCCAAAGTAGATTTCGCCTCCGGGTCGGCGCTGCTTCAAAGTCGATTTCGCCATCGCGCCTGTAGGGGCGGTTTCGGCCCGACTTAGATTTCGCATCCGAGGCCCGATCGGGCGTTTTTGGCTTCAAAGTCGATTTCGCCATCGCGCCCGGGGGCGCTGGCTTCAAAAGTCGATTTCGACATGGCGCCCGGGGCGGTTTGGGGCTCGGCTTGGATTTCGCCCCGCTGCCCGGATCGGCGCTGGCTTCAAAAGTCGATTTTGGCCTCCGCGTTCGGTCGGCATTTTCGGCTTCAAAGTCGATTTCGCCATCGCGTCGGGGCGCTGGCCCGACGAGATTTCGCCTCCGCGCCCGGTCGGTGTTTTCGGCTTTAATAGTCGATTTCGCCATCGCGTCTGGGACGCTGGCCCGACGCCGATTTCGCTCTCGCGTCTGGTCGGCGCTGCTTCAAAAGTCGATTTCGCCATCGCGTCTGGGGCGGTTCGAGCCCGAGGTCGATGTCGCCTCCGCGCCCGGTTCGCGCCGCTTTAAAAGTCGATTTCGCCATCTCGCCCGGTCGCTGCTTTTGGCTCCAAAAATCGATTTCGACCGCCGCGGCCCGTGTCGGTTTTTTCGGCTTCAAAAGTCGATTTCGGCCATCGCCTCCCGGAGGGGGGCGTTTTCGGGCTCCGGACGTAGATTTTCATCTCTGCGACCCGGGTTGTCGTTTTCAGCTTCCAAAGTCGATTTCGCCCTCCGGGTCGGCGTTTTCGGCTTCAAAAGTCGATTTCGGCCTCCACGGTCCGGGTCGGAGTTTTCGGCTTTAAAAGTCGATTTCGCCATCGCGCCTGGTACGGCGCTGGATTCGACGCCGATTTCGCCTCCGCGGCCCAGGTCGGCATTTTCGCTTCAAAGTCGATTTCGCCTCGCGCGCTGGTCGGCGCTGCTTCAAAGTCGATTTCGCCTCCGCAGCACAGATTGGCGCTGGCTGTAAAGTCGATGACATCGCGTTCGGGCGGGGGCGATTTCGGCTCCGACTTAGATTTCGCCTCCGCCGCCGGGTCGCAGTTTTCGCTTCGTTCGATTTCGCCATCGCGCCAGAGAGGCGCTTTCAGCCCGGAGTTGATTTCAACCTACGCGCCCGGTTGGCGCTGGCCCGAACGCCGATTTCGCCTCCGCGTTCGGTCGGCTGGCTTTAAAGCTGATTTCGCCATCGCGCCAGGAGGGCGCTCCGCCCGACATGGATTTCAACCTCTGCAGCCCGGTCTGCGCTGCTTCAAAGTCGATTTCGCCTCCGCGCCCGGTCGGCGCTGGCTTCAAAGTCGATTTCAGCCTCCACGGTCCGGGTCGGCGTTTTGGGCTTCAAAAGTCTATTTCTGCCTCCGCAGCCCGGGTCGGCATTTTCGGCTTTAAAAGTCGATTTCGGCCATCGCGCCCAGGGGACCGCTTCTGACTCGACGCCGATTTCGCCCCACGCGCCCGGTCGCAGTTTTCGGCTTCAAAAGTCGATTTCGCCATCGCGTCTGGGGCGCTGCTTCTAAAGTCAATTTCGCCTCCGCGTCTGCTTGGCGCTGGCCCGACGCCGATTTCGCCTCCGCGTCTGGACGGCATTTTCGAATTCAAAAGTCGATTTCAGCCTCGCGGCTCAGGTCGGCATTTTCGGCTTCAAAAGTCGATTTCGCCTCCGCAGCACAGATTGGCGTTTTCAGCTTTAAAAGTCGATTTAGGACATCGCGGCCCGGGGCGGGGGGCAGTTTCGGGCTCCGGACTTAGATTTCGGCCTCCGCGGCCCGGGTCGCAGTTTTCGGCTTCAAAAGTCGATTTCGGCCTCCGCGGTCCGGGTCGGAGTTTTCGCCTTTAAAAGTCGATTTCGGACATCACGGCCTTGAAGGGGCGGTTTCGGACTCCGGACTTGGATTTTGATCTCCGCGACCCGGGTTGGCGTTTTCAGCTTCCAAAGTAGATTTCGGCCTCCGGGTCGGCATTTTCAGCTTCAAAAGTCGATTTCGGCCTCCGCGGCCCGGGTCTGCGCTGGCTTCAAAGACGATTTCGCCATCGCGTCTGGGGCGCTGGCCCGACGCCGATTTCGCCTCCGCGCCCGGTCGGGCGCTGGCTTCAAAGTCTATTTCGCCATCGCGCCCGGGGGCGCTGGCTTCAAAAGTCGATTTCAGCTTCCGCCGTTCGGTCGGGCATTTTCGCTTCAAAAGCCCATTTTGGCATTCACGCCCGGTCGGCGTTTTCAGCTTTAAAAGTCTATTTCCGACATCGCGGCTTTGAGGGGGCGGTTTCGGGCTCCGGACTGAGATTTCTGCCTCCGCAGCCCGGGTCGGCATTTTCGGCTTTAAAAGTCGATTTCGGCCATCGCGCCCGGAGGGGAGCGTTTCCTGACTCCGGACGTCGATTTTGGCCTCCACGGCCCGGGTCGGCGTTTTCGGCTTTAAAAGTCGATTTCGGACATCACGGCCTTGAGGGGGCGGTTTCGGGCTCCGGATTTAGATTTTGAGCTCCGCGGCCCGGGTTGGCTTTTTCAGCTTCCAAAGTAGATTTCGCCTCCGGTCGGGCGCTTTTCGCTTCAAAGTCGATTTCGCCTCCACGCCCGGATCGGCGCCGCTTTAAAGTCGATTTAGGACATCGCGCCCGGGCGGGGCGCTTGGCTCCAGACGCCGATTTCGCCTCCGTGGCCCGGTCCGCCGCCGCTTTAAAAGTCGATTTCGCCATCGTGGCCCAGGGGGCGTTGCGCCCGACGCCGATCGGCCTCCGCGCCCGGTTCGGGCGCGCTTTAAGTCGATTTCGCCTTCACGCCCGGTCGCATTTTCGCTTCAAAATCGATTTCGACATCGCCCCCGGTGGGGCGCTGGCTCCGACGATTTCGCCTCCGTGGCCGGGCGGCCGCTTTAAAGTCGATTTCGCCATCGCGCCAGGGGGCATTTTCCGCCCGACATGGATTTCAACTTCGCGCCCGGTCTGCGCTGCTTCAAAGTCGATTTCGCCTCCGCTGCCCGGTCGGCGCTGCTTCAAAAGTCGATTTCGGCCTCCACGGCCCGGGTCGGAGTTTTCAACTTTAAAAGTCGATTTCGGACATCACCGCCTTGAGGGGGCGGTTTCGGGCCCCGGACTTAGATTTTGATCTCCGCGTCCCGGGTTGGCGTTTTCAGCTTCCAAAGTAGATTGCGCCTCCGGTCGGGCGCGCTGCTTCAAAGTCGATTTCGCCATCGCGCCTGGGAGGGCGCTGGCCCGACGCCGATTTCGCCTCCGCGTCTGCATTTTTGGCTTCAAAGTCGATTTCGCCATCGCGCCCGAGGTGGCGCTGGCCCGACGTTGCTTTCGCCTCCGCGGGCCCGGTTGTCGCCGCTTCAAAGTCGATTTCGCCATCGCGCCTGGGAGGGCGCTGGCCTCCGACGCCGATTTCGCCTCGCGCCCGGTCGGCGCTTTGCTTCAAAGTCGATTTCGCCATCGCGTCGGGGGCGTTGGCTTCAAAATCGATTTCACCGCCGCAGCCCGTGGTCGGTTTTTTCTGCTTCAGAAGTCGATTTCGGCCCATCGCGCCCGGCGGGGCGCTGGCCCTGACGATTTCGCCTCCGTGGGCCCTGGTCGGGCGCTGGCTTTAAAAGTCGATTTCGCATCGCGCCGGGAGGGCGTTTCGGCCCGACATGGATTTCAACCTCGCCCGGTCGGGCGCGCTGCCTTCAAAGTCGATTTCGCCTCCACGGTCCGGTCGGAGTTTTCGCTTTAAAAGTCGATTTCGACATCACGCCTTGAGGGGCGGTTTCGGCCCGACTTAGATTTTGATCTCCGCGCCCGGGTTGGCTTTTCAGCTTCCAGTAGATTTCGCCTCCGGTCGGCGCTGCTGCTTCAAAGTCGATTTCGCCATCGCGCCCGGTCGGCGCTGCTTCAAAGTCGATTTCGCCTCGCACCACAGATTGGCGCTGCTTTAAAAGTCGATTTCGACATCGCGCCCGAGGCGGGGCGGCTTCGGCCCGACGCCGATTTCGCCTCCGCGCCCGGGTCTGCATTTTTGGCTTCAAAGTCGATTTCGCCATCGCGCCCGAGGTGGCGCTGGCCCGACGCTGCTTTCGCCTCCGTGGGCCCGGGTTGTCGCTGGCTTCAAAGTCGATTTCGCCATCGCGCCTGGGAGGGCGCTGGCCTCCGACGCCGATTTCGCCTCTGCGCCCGGTCGGGCTTGCTTCAAAAGTCGATTTCGCCATCGCGTCTGGGGCGCTTTTCAAAATCGATTTCGACCGCCGCAGCCCGTGTCGGTTTTTTCGGCTTCAAAAGTCGATTTCACCACGCTTCCCGGCGGGGGCGCTGGCTCCTGACGAGATTTCGCCTCCGCGGGCCCTGGTCGGCGCCGGCTTTAAAAGTCGATTTCGGCATCGCGCCGGGAGGGCGCTTTTCCCGCTCCGGACATGGATTTCAACCTCTGCGGCCCGGGTCGGCGTTTTCGTCTTCAAAAGTCGATTTCGGCCCCCACGGTCCGGGTCGGAGTTTTCGGCTTTAAAAGTCGATTTCGGACATCACGGCCTTGAGGGGGCGGTTTCGGGCTCCGGACTTAGATTTTGATCTCCGCGGCCCGGGTTGGCGTTTTCAGCTTCCAAAGTAGATTTCGCCTCCGGTCGGGCGCTGCTTCAAAGTCGATTTCGCCATCGCGTTCGGTCGGCGCTGGCTTCAAAAGTCGATTTCGCCATCGCGCCAGAGAGGCGCTTTCCAGCCCGGAGTTGGATTTCAACCTACGCGCCCGGTTGGCGCTGGCCCGAACGCCGATTTCGCCTCCGCGTTCGGCCGGCGCCGCTTTAAAGCTGATTTCGCCATCGCGCCAGGAGGGCGCTCGCCCGACATGGATTTCAACCTCTGCAGCCCGGTCTGCGCGCTGCTTCAAAAGTCGATTTCGCCTCCGCGTCTGGCCAGCGCTTCAAAGTCGATTTCAGCCTCCACGGTCCGGGTCGGCGTTTTGGGCTTCAAAAGTCTATTTCTGCCTCCGCAGCCCGGGTCGGCATTTTCGGCTTTAAAAGTCGATTTCGGCCATCGCGGCCCAGGGGGGACCGTTTCCTGACTCCGGACGTCGATTTCGGTCTCCACGGCCCGGGTCGCAGTTTTCGCTTCAAAGTCGATTTCGCCATCGCGTCCGGGGCGCTGCTTCTAGTCAATTTCGCCTCCGCGTCTGCTTACGCTTTTCGGGCCCGACGCCGATTTCGCCTGCGGCCCGGGACGGCATTTTCGAATCTGTCGATTTCAGCCTCGCGCTCAGGTCGGCATTTTCGCTTCAAAGTCGATTTCGCCTCCGCGCCCAGGTCGGCGCTTCGCTTCAAAAGTCGATTTCGCCTCCGCAGCACAGATTGGCGCTGGCTTTAAAAGTCGATGACATCGCGTTCGGGCGGGGGCAGTTTCGGCTCCGACTTAGATTTCGCCTCCGCGTCTGGTCGCAGTTTTCGGCTTCAAAAGTCGATTTCGGCCTCCGCGGTCCGGGTCGGAGTTTTCGCCTTTAAAAGTCGATTTCGGACATCACGGCCTTGAAGGGCCGGTTTCGGACTCCGGACTTGGAATTTGATCTCCGCGACCCGGGTTGGCGTTTTCAGCTTCCAAAGTAGATTTCGGCCCCCGGGTCGGCATTTTCAGCTTCAAAAGTCGATTTCGGCCTCCGCGCCCGGTCCGGCGCTGGGCTTCAAAGTCTATTTCGCCATCGCGCCCGGGGCGCTGCTTCAAAAGTCGATTTCAGCTTCCGCTGCCCGGGTCGGCATTTTCGGCTTCAAAAGCCCATTTTGGCATTCACGGCCCGGGTCGGCGTCTTCAGCTTTAAAAGTCGATTTCCGACATCGCGGCTTTGAGGGGGCGGTTTCGGGCTCCGGACTGAGATTTCTGCCTCCGCAGCCCGGGTCGGCATTTTCGGCTTTAAAAGTCGATTTCGGCCATCGCGGCCGGGGAGCGCTTCTGACTCGACGCCGATTTTGGCCTCCACGCCCGGTCGGCGCTGCTTTAAAAGTCGATTTCGACATCACGGCCTTGAGGGGCGTTTCGGCCCGGATTTAGATTTTGAGCCCGCGCCCGGTTGGCTTTTTTCAGCTTCCAAAGTAGATTTCGCCTCCGGTCGGGCGCTGCTTCAAAAGTCGATTTCGCCCCACGGCCCGGATCGGCGCTTTCGCTTTAAAAGTCGATGACATCGCGCCCGGGCGGGGGCGGTTTCGGGCTTCCGACTTAGATTTCGGCGTCCGCGGCCCGGGTCGCAGTTTTCGGCTTCAAAAGTTGATTTCGGCCATCGCGGCCAGAGAGAGGCGTTTTCCAGCTACGGACATGGATTTCAGCCTCCGCGGCCTGGGTCGGCGTGTTCGGCTTCAAAAGTGAATTGAGACCTCCGCAGCCCGGGTTGGCATTTCAGCTTCAAATGTCAATTTCGTTCTCCGCGGACCGGGGGTGGCGTTTTCGGTTTTAACAGTCGATTTCGGCCCATAGCGCCCGGGGTCGTTTTAGGCTCTGACTGATTTCGCCCGAGCGCCCGGTTGGCGTTTTCGCCTTTAAAAGTCGATTTCGGCCACCGCGGCCCGGGTTGGCGTTTTCGGCTTCAAAAGACGATTTCAGGCATGGCAGCCCGGGACTGCGTTTTCAGGCTGCGGACATAGATTTCAGTCTCCGCGGCCCAGGTCACAGTTTTTGGCTTCAAAAGTCGATTTTGGCCTCCGCGCCCGGTCGGCGCGCTGCTGCAAAGTCGATTTCGCCATCGCGTCTGCACGCATTTTCGGCCCGATGTCGATTTCGCCTCCGCGCCCAGGTCGGCATTTTCGCTTCAAAGTCAATTTCGCCTCGCTGCCCTAGGGGCGTTTCCAGCCCGAACATGGATTTCGCCTCCGCGCCCTGCTCAGCGCTGGCTTCAAAGTCAATTTCAACTCCGCGTCTGGTCAGCATTTTTGGCTTCAAACTCGATTTCGCCACCGCGCCCGGTCTGCGCTGGCTTCAAAGTCGATTTCGCCATCGCGCCCGAGGGGGCGCTTGGCCCAGACGCCGATTTCGCCTCCGTGGCCCGGTCGCCGCTCGCTTTAAAGTCGATTTCGCCATCGCGCCCGGGGCGTGGCTCCAGACGTTGATTTCGCCTCGTGGGCCCGGTCGCCGATTCGCTTCAAAAGTCGATTTCGCCATCGTGGCCCAGGGGCGCCAGGCTCCGACGCCGATTTGGCCTCCGCCCGGTTCGGCGCTGCTTTAAAGTCGATTTCGCCTTCACGGCCCGGTCGGCATTTTCGCTTCAAAATCGATTTCGACATCGCCTCCCGGTGGGGCGCTGGCCCGACGATTTCGCCTCCGCGGTCTGGCCGGCGCTGGCTTTAAAGTCGATTTCGCCATCGCGCGGGGGCATTTTCCGCCCGACATGGATTTCAACTTCGCGCCCGGTCTGCTTTTTCGCTTCAAAGTCGATTTCGGCCTCCGCTGCCCGGGTCGGCGTTTTCGGCTTCAAAAGTCGATTTCGGCCTCCACGGCCCGGGTCGGAGTTTTCAACTTTAAAAGTCGATTTCGGACATCACCGCCTTGAGGGGGCGGTTTCGGGCCCCGGACTTAGATTTTGATCTCCGCCCGGGTTGGCGTTTTCAGCTTCCAAAGTAGATTGCGCTCTCCGGTCGGCGCGCCGCTTCAAAGTCGATTTCGCCATCGCGCCTGGGAGGGCGCTGGCCCGACGCCGATTTCGCCTCCGCGCCCGGTCTGCATTTTTGGCTTCAAAGTCGATTTCGCCATCGCGCCCGAGGTGGCGCTGGCCCGACGTTGCTTTCGCCTCCGTGGCCCGGTTGTCGCTTTTCGGCTTCAAAGTCGATTTCGCCATCGCGCCTGGGAGGGCGCTGCCTCCGACGCCGATTTCGCCTCCGCGCCCGGTCGGCGCTGGCTTCAAAGTCGATTTCGCCATCGCGCCCGGGGGCGTTTCAAAATCGATTTCGACCGCCGCAGCCCGTGGTCGGTTTTTTCGCTTCAAAAGTCGATTTTCACCTACGCCCCCGGGCGGGGGCGCTGGCTCCTGACGATTTCGCCTCCGCGGGCCCTGGTCGGGCGCGGCTTTAAAGTCGATTTCGCCATCGCGCCGGGAGGGCGCTTCCGGCCCGACATGGATTTCAACCTCTGCGGCCCGGGTCGGCGTTTTCGTCTTCAAAAGTCGATTTCGGCCCCCACGGTCCGGGTCGGAGTTTTCGGCTTTAAAAGTCGATTTCGGACATCACGGCCTTGAGGGGGCGGTTTCGGGCTCCGGACTTAGATTTTGATCTCCGCGGCCCGGGTTGGCTTTTCAGCTTCCAAAGTAGATTTCGCCTCCGGTCGGGCGCTGGCTTCAAAGTCGATTTCGCCATCGCGTCTGGTCGGCGTTGGCTTCAAAGTCGATTTCGCCTCCGCACTACAGATTGGCGCTGCTTTAAAAGTCGATTTAGGACATCGCGGCTCGAGGCGGGGGGTGGTTTCGGGCTCCGGACTTAGATTTCGGCCTCGGCCGCCCGGATGGCAGTTTTGGCTTCAAAAGTCGATTTCGGCCATCGCGGCCAGAGAGAGGCGTTTTCCAGCTCCGGAGTTGGATTTCAACCTCGCGCCCGGTTGGCGCTGGCCCGGATGTAGATTTCGCCTCCGTGGGTCTGGTCGGTGTTTTCGCTTTAAAAGTCGATTTCGCCATCGCGCCCGGGCGTTGGCCCGACGCCGATTTCGACCTCCGCGCCCGGGACGGGCGCTGAATTCAAAGTCGATTTCAGCCTCGCGCTCAGGTCGCATTTTCGCTTCATCGCCCCGCTGCTCGGTCGGCATTTTCGCTTCAAAGTCGACATGCCATCGCGTCTGGGGCGCTGGCTTCGACGAGATTTCGCCTCCGCGCCCGGTCGCTGTTTTCGCTTTAAAAGTCGATTTCGCCATCGCGCCCGGGGGCGCTGGCCTGACGCCGATTTCGCCTCCGCGTCTGGTCGGCGCTGCTTTAAAAGTCGATTTCGGCCATCACGGCCCGGGTCATCGTTTTTGACTTCAAAAATCGATTTCGACCGCCGCGGCCCGTGTCGGTTTTTTCGGCTTCAAAAGTCGATTTCGCCGTCGCCTCCCGGAGGGGGGCGTTTTCGGGCTCCGGACGTAGATTTTTATCTCCGCGACCCGGGTTGGCGTTTTCAGCTTCCAAAGTAGATTTCGCCCGGTCGGGCGCTGCTTCAAAGTCGATTTCGCCATCGCGCCCGGGGGCGCTGGCTTCAAAAGTCGATTTCGCCATCGCGCCCGCACGCCGCTGGATTCCGACGCCGATTTCGCCTCCGCGCCCAGGTAGGCATTTTCGCTTCAAAGTCGATTTCGCCTCCGCGCCCGGTCTGGCGCTGCTTCAAAGATGATTTCGCCATCGCGTCCGGGGCGTTGGCTCCCGACGCCGATTTCGCCTCCGCGTCTGGTCGGCGTTGGCTTCAAAGTCGATTTCGCCATCGCGTCCGGAGGGCGCTGGCTTCAAAACTCGATTTCGGCTTCCGCTGCCCGGGTCGGCGTTTTCAGCTTTAAAAATCGATTTCCGACATCGCGGCTTTGAGGGGGAGTTTTCGGGCTCCGGACTGAGATTTCTGCCTCCGCAGCCCGGGTAGGCATTTTCGGCTTTAAAAGTCGATTTCGGCCATCGCGACCCGAGGGGAGCGTTTCCTGACTCCGGACGTCGATTTCGGCCTCCACGGCCCGGGTCGCAGTTTTCGCTTCAAAGTCGATTTCGCCATCGCGTTCGGGGGCGCTGCTTCAAAAGTTGATTTCGGCCTCCGCAGCCCGGGTCGGCATTTTCTACTTTAAAAGTCGATTTCGGACATCGCGGCCCGGGGGGACTGTTTGGGACTCGACTTGATTTCGCCCGCGTCTGGTCGGCGCTGGCTTCAAAGTCGATTTCGCCATCGCGCCCGGGGCGCTGGCCCGACGGATTTCGCCTCCGCGCCCGCCGGCGCGGGCTTCAAAGTCGATTTCGCCATCGCGCCCGGGGGCGCTGGCCCGACGAGATTTCGGCCTCCGGGCCCAGGTCGGCGCTGCTTTAAAGTCGATTTCGCCATCGCGCCCGGTTGGCGATTCGGGCCCGACGCCGATTTCGCCTCCGCGCCCGGACGACGCTTTCAATCTGTGTCGATTTCAGCCTCGCGCTCACGCTGCATTTTCGCTTCAAAGTTGATTTCGGCCTCCGCGGCTCGGGTCGGCGTTGTAGGCTTCAAAAGTCGATTTCAGCCATCGCGGCCCGGATCTGCATTTTCGGCTTCAAAGACGATTTCGGCCATCGCGTCTGGGCGCTGGCGACGCCGATTTCGCCCGCGCCCGGTCAGCGCCAGCTTCAAAAGTCGATTTCGCCATCGCGTTCGCACGC
This sequence comes from Rafetus swinhoei, assembly GCA_019425775.1. Lineage (NCBI taxonomy): Eukaryota > Metazoa > Chordata > Testudines > Trionychidae > Rafetus > Rafetus swinhoei. The sequence continues at coordinate 122,849,735 of CM033449.1, forward strand.
TGCTGGATTCGACGCCGATTTCGACATCGCGCCCGGGGACTGTTTGGGGCCCGACTTGATTTCGCCCCTGTGGCCCGGTCGGCGCTGGCTTCAAAAGTCGATTTCGCCATCGCGCCAGAGAGGCGCTTCCAGCCCGGAGTTGGATTTCAACCTCCGCGTTCGGTCGGCGCTGGCTTTAAAAGTCGATTTCGCCATCGCGCCAGGGGGCGCGCTCGCCCGACATGGATTTCAACCTCGCGCCAGGGTCTGCGCCGCTTCAAAGTCGATTTCGCCTCCGCGTTCGGTCGGCGCGCTGGCTTCAAAGTCGATTTCGCCATCGCGCCCGGGGCGGTTCGAGCTCCGACGCCGATTTCGCCTCCGCGCCCGGTTCGGCGCTGCTTTAAAAGTCCATTTCGCCATCTCGCCCGGTCGCTGCTTTTGGCTTCAAAATCGATTTCGACCGCCGCGTCTGGTCGGTCTTTTCGCTTCAAAAGTCGATTTCGCCTCCACGCCCGGTCGCAGTTTTCGCTTCAAATGTCGATTTCGCCATCGAGGCCCGGGGCGTTGCTTCAAATGTCGATTTCGCCTCCGCGTCTGGTCGGCGCTTGCTTCAAAAGTCTATTTCGCCATCGCGTCTGGGGCGCTGGCTTTAAAGTCGATGACATCGCCGCCGGGCGGGGGCGGTTTCGGCGCCGACTTAGATTTCGCCTCCGCGCCCGGTCGCAGTTTTCGCTTCAAAGTCGATTTCGCCATAGCGCCACAGAGAGGCGCTTCAGCCCGGAGTTGGATTTCAACCTCCGCGGCCCGGGTTGGCGCTGGCCCGAACGCCGACGAGGCCTCCGTGGCCCGGGTCGGCGTTTTCGGCTTTCAAAGTCGATTTCGGCCTCCGCGGCTCGGGTCGGCATTTTCGGCTTCAAAAGTCGATTTCGGCCTCCACGGTCCGGGTCGGAGTTTTCGGCTTTAAAAGTCGATTTCGGCCCTCGCGTCTGCACGGGCGCTGGATTCCGACGCCGATTTCGCCTCCGCGTCTGGTCGGCATTTTTCGCTTAAAAGTCGCTGCCTCCGCGTCTGGTCTGCGCTGCTTCAAAGACGATTTCGCCATCGCGTCTGGGGCGCTTTTTGAGTTCGACGCCGATTTCGCTCCGCGTCTGGTCGGCGCTTTTCGCTTCAAAGTCGATTTCGCCATCGCGCCCGGGGCGCTGGCCCGACGCCGATTTCGCCTCCGCGCCAGGGTCGGGCGCTGGCTTCTAAAGTCGATTTCGCCATCGCGTCTGGGGCTGGCCCGACGATTTCGCCTCCGCGGGCCCGGTCAGCATTTTCGCTTCAAAGTCGATTTCGCCTCCGCGCCTGGGTCGCTGCTTTAGGCTTCAAAATCGATTTCGACTCGCAGCACAGATTAGCTGCCGCTTTAAAAGTCGATGACATCGCGCCCGGGCGGGTGCGTTTCGGCCCGACTAAGATTTCGCCTCCGCCCGGCCGCAGTTTTCGCTTCAAAGTCGATTTCGCCTCCGCGTTCGTGGTCGGTTTTTTTTCGCTTCAAAAGTCGATTTCGCCATCGCTTCCCGGAGGGGGCGCTGGCCCGGACGAGTTTCTGATCTCCGCGACCCTGGTTGGCGCTTTCAGCTTCCAGTAGATTTCGCCTCCGGTCGGCGCTGCTTCAAAAGTCGATTTCGCCATCGCGTCGGCGGGGCGGTTTCGGCCCGACTTAGATTTCGCATCCGCGCCCGGTCGGCGTTGCTTCAAATCTCGATTTCGCCATCGCGCCCGGGGCGTTGGCTTCAAAGTTGATTTCGCCCGGTCGGCGCTGGTTTCAAAGTCGATTTCGCCATCGCGCCCGCACGCCGCTGGATTCCGACGCCGATTTCGCCTCCGCGCCCAGGTAGGCATTTTCGCTTCAAAGTCGATTTCGCCTCCGCGTCTGGTCTGCTGCTTTAAAGATGATTTCGCCATCGCGCCCGGGGGCGTTGGCTCCGACGCCGATTTCGCCTCCGCGTCTGGTCGGGCGCTGGCTTCAAAAGTCGATTTCGCCATCGCGCCCGGAGGGCGCTGCTTCAAAACTCGATTTCGCTTCCGCTGCCCGGTCGGCGCTTTCAGCTTTAAAGTCGATTTCGCCATCGCGTCTGGTCTGCGCTGGCCCGACATAGATTTCGCCTCCGTGGTCTGGTCGGTGTTTACGGCTTTAAAAGTCGATTTCGCCATCGCGCCCGGGGGCGCTGCTTCAAAGTCGATTTCGCCTCCGCGTCTGGTCGGCGTTCGCTTCAAAGTCGATTTCGCCTCCGCGTCTGGTCGGTGTTTACGGCTTTAAAAGTCGATGATATCGCGTTCGGGCGGGGCGGTTTCTGGCCCGACTTAGATTTCGCCTCCGCCGCTCGGTCGCAGTTTTCGCTTCAAAGTCGACATTTCGCCATCGCGCCAGAGAGGCGCTTCAGCCCGGAGTTGATTTCAACCTCCGCGCCCGGTTGGCGCTGGCCCGAACGCCGATTTCGCCTCCGTTCGGTCGGCGCTGCTTTAAAGTCGATTTCGCCATCGCGCCAGGGGTGCGCTCGCCCGACATGGATTTCAACCTCTGCAGCCCGGTCTGCGCTGCTTCAAAGTCGATTTCGCCTCCGCGCCCAGGTCGGCGCTGCTTCAAAGTCGATTTCAGCCTCCACGGTCCGGTCGGCGCTGCTTCAAAGTCTATTTCGCCTCCGCAGCCCGGTCGGCATTTTCGGCTTCAAAGTCGATTTCGCCTCCGCGTCTGGCCGGCGTGCTGCTTCAAAGTCGATTTCAACCTCCACGGTCCGGGTCGGAGTTTTCGCCTTTAAAAGTAGATTTCGGACATCACGGCCTTGAGGGGGCGGTTTCGACTCGACTTGATTTGATCTCCGCGACCCGGTTCGCCAGCTTCCAAAGTAGATTTCGCCTCCGGTCGGCGCTGCTTCAAAGTCAATTTCGCCATCGCGCCCGGAGGGGGCGGTTTCGGCCCGACTTAGATTTCGCATCCGCGTCTGGTCCGGGCGCTGCTTCTAAAGTCGATTTCGCCATCGCGCCCGGGCGCAGTTTTCGCTTCAAATGTTGATTTCGCCATCGCGTCTGGGGCGTGCTGCAAAGTCGATTTCGCATCCGCGTCTGGTCGGCGTTTTTGGCTTCAAAAGTCAATTTCGCCATCGCGTTCGCTATGGCGCTGATTCCGACGCCAATTTGCTCGCGCCGGCCGCATTTTCGCTGCAAAAGTCGATTTCGCCTCCGTGGTCTGGTCGGCGCTGCTTCAAAGTCGATTTCGCCTACGCGCCCGGTCTGGGCGTTCGCTTCAAAGACGATTTCGCCATCGCGTCTGGGGCGGTTTGGGCCCGACTTGATTTCGCCCCGCCCGGATCGGGCGCTGCTTCAAAAGTCGATTTTGGCCTCCGCGCTCGGTCGGCGCCGCTTCAAAAGTCGATTTCGCCATCGCGTCTGGGGCCTTTTCGGCTCCGATGTCGACATTGCCTCCGCGTCTGGTCGGCGTTCGCTTCAAAGTCGATTTCGCCATCGCGCCCAGGGGCGCTGCTTCAAAGTCGATTTCGCCATCGCGGCCGGTCGGCGCTGACTTTAAAAGTCGATTTCGACATCGCGCCTGGGGAATTCGCCCCGCCCTGGATCGGCGCTGGCTTCAAAGTCGATTTCGCCATCGCGTCTGGGGCGTTGGCCCGACGCCGATTTCGCCTCCGCAACCCGGTCGGCGCTGGCTTCAAAGTCGATTTCGCCATCGCGCGCTGGTGGACTGCTTCTGACTCGACGCCGATTTCGCCCCACGCCCGGTCGCAGTTTTCGGTTTCAAAGTCGATTTCGCCATCGCGCCTGGGGGCGCTGCTTCAAAAGTCGATTTCAGAGATCGCGTCTGGTCGGCGCTTGACTTTAAAAGTCGATTTCGACATCGCGCCTGGGGGCGGTTTGGGGTTCGACTTGATTTCGCCCCGCGCCCGGATCGGCGCTGCTTCAAAAGTCGATTTTGGCCTCCGCGCTCGGTCGGCGCTGCTTCAAAAGTCGATTTCGCCATCGCGCCCGGAGGGGCGCTGGCCCGACGCCGATTTCGCCTCCGCGCCCGGTCGGCGCTTCAAAGTCGATTTCGCCATCGCGTCTGGGGCGCTGAGTTCGACGCCGATTTCGCCTCCGCGCCCGGTTCGGGCGTTTTCGCTTTAAAGTCGATTTCGCCATCACGCCCGGTCGCGCTTTTGGCTTCAAAATCGATTTCGACCGTGGGCCCGTGTCGGCGCGCTTCAAAAGTCGATTTCGCCTCCGCGTCTGGTCTGCGCTGCTTGAAAGACGATTTCGCCATCGCGTCTGGGGCGCTGGCGACGCCGATTTCGCTCTCCGCGCCCGGTCGGCGGCTTCAAAAGTCGATTTCGCCATCGCGTCTGGGGCGCTGCTTCAAAAGTTGATTTCAGAGATCGCGTCTGGTCGGGCGGACTTTAAAAGTCGATTTCGACATCGTGATTTCGCCCCGCCCGGGCGCTGCTTCAAAGTCGATTTGGCCTCCGCGCCTGGTCGGCGTTTTCGCTTCAAAAGTCGATTTCGCCATCGCGTCTGGGGCGTTGGCTTCGTTGATTTCAGAGATCGCGTCTGGTCGGCGCTTTTCGACTTTAAAAGTCGATTTCGACATCGCGCCTGGGGGCGGTTTGGGCTCCGACTTGATTTCGCCCCGCGCCCGGATCGGCGCTGGCTTCAAAGTCGATTTTGGCCTCCGCGCTCGGCCGGCGCTTGCTTCAAAGTCGATTTCGCCATCGCGTTCGGGGGCGTTGACTTCAAAAGTCGATTTCAGAGATCGCGTCTGGTCGGCGCTGACTTTAAAAGTCGATTTCGACATCGCAGCCTGGGGGCTGTTTGGGCCCGACTGATTTCGCCCCGCTCGGATCGGGCGCTGCTTCAAAGTCGATTTCGCCTCCGCGTCTGGCCGGCGCTGGCTTCAAAGTCGATTTCGCCATCGCGTCTGTTCGGGCGCTGCTTTAAAAGTCGATTTCGCCATCACGCCCGGTCGCGCTTGGCTTCAAAATCGATTTCCGCCGTGGCCGTGGTCGGCGCTGGCTTCAAAGTCGATTTCAGCCATCGCGCCCGCTATGGCGCTGGATTCGACGCCGCCTCCCGCCCGGTCGGTGTTTTCGCTGCAAAGTCGATTTCGCCATCGCGTCTGGTCGGCGCTGCTTCAAAGTCGATTTCGCCTCCGCGTCCGGTCTGGCGCTGCTTCAAAGACGATTTCGCCATCGCGTCTGGGGCGTTGGCCCGACTCGATTTCGCCTCCGCAACGCTGGTCGGCGCTGCTTCAAAAGTCGATTTCGCCATCGCGCGCTGGGGACCGCTTTCTGACTCGACGCCGATTTCGCCTCCACGCCCGGTCGCAGTTTTCGCTTCAAAAGTCGATTTCGCCATCGCGCCGGGGAGCGCTGGCTTCAAAGTCGATTTCAGAGATCGCGTCTGGTCGGCGCTTGACTTTAAAAGTCGATTTCGGCGCTGGCTTCAAAGTCGATTTCGCCATCCGCGCCCGGCCGCATTTTCGGCTGCAAAGTCGATTTCGCCTCGCGTCTGGTCGGCGCTGGCTTCAAAGTCGATTTCGCCATCGCGTCTGGGGCGCTGGCTTCAAAGTCGATTTCGCCTCCGCGTCTGGGCGCTGGCTTCAAAGTCGATTTCGCCATCGCGCCCGGGGCGCTGGTTCGACGCCGATTTCGCCTCCGCAACCCGGTCGGCGCTGGCTTCAAAAGTCGATTTCGCCATCGCGCGTGGGGGACCGCTTTCCTGACTCGAGGTCGATTTCGCCTCCACGCCCGGTCGCAGTTTTCGCTTCAAAAGTCGATTTCGCCATCGCGCCCGGGGGCGCTGGCTTCAAAAGTCGATTTCAGAGATCGCGTCTGGTCGGCGCTTCGACTTTAAAAGTCGATTTCGACATCGCGCCTGGGGGCGGTTTGGGGTTCGACTTGATTTCGCCCCGCCCGGATCGGGCGCTGGCTTCAAAGTCGATTTGGCCTCCGCGCTCGGGTCGGCGCTGGCTTCAAAAGTCGATTTCGCCATCGCGCGCTGGGGCGCTGGCCCGACGCCGATTTCGCCTCCGCTGCCCGGTCGGCGCTGGCTTCAAAAGTCGATTTCGCCATCGCGCGTGGGGGACCGCTTCTGACTCGAGGTCGATTTCGCCTCCACGCCCGGTCGCAGTTTTCGCTTCAAAAGTCGATTTCGCCATCGCGCCCGGGGCGCTGCTTCAAAAGTCGATTTCAGAGATCGCGTCTGGTCGGGCGCTGACTTTAAAAGTCGATTTCGACATCGCGGATCGATTGATTTCGCCCCGCCCGCCCGGATCGCCGCTTCAAAGTCGATTTTGGCCTCCGCGTTCGGGTCCGGCGCTGGCTTCAAAAGTCGATTTCGCCATCGCGCGCTGGGGCGCTGGCCCGACGCCGATTTCTGCCTCCGCGCCGTCTGGCCGGCGTTGCTTCAAAGTCGATTTCGCCATCGCGCCCGGGGCGCTGGCTTCAAAAGTCGATTTCAGAGATCGCGTCTGCCTGACTTTAAAAGTCGATTTCGACATCACGGCCTGGGGCGGTTTGGGCTCCGACTTGATTTCGCCCCGCGGATCGGGCGCTGGCTTCAAAGTCGATTTTGGCCATCGCGTCTGGTTCGGCGCTGCTTTGTCGATTTCGCCATCACGCCCGGTCGCGTTGGCTTCAAAACGATTTCGCCGGCCGTGGTCGGTCGCATTTTCGCTTCAAAGTCGATTTCGCCATCGCGTCTGGGGCGCTGCTGCAAAAGTCGATTTCGCATCCGCGTCTGGTCGGGCGTTGGCTTCAAAAGTCGATTTCGCCATCGCGGGGCGCGTTGGCCCGACGTCGATTTCGCCTCCGCGTCTGGTCGGCGCTGGCTTTAGAAGTCGATTTCGCCATCGCGCCCGGGGGCGCTGGTTCGACGCCGATTTCGCCTCGCGCCCGTTCGCATTTTCGCTTTAAAGTCGATTTCGCCATCGCGCCCGGTCGGCGCTGGCTTCAAAAGTCGATTTCAGATCGCGTCTGGTCGGCGCTTTTCAAAGTCGATTTCGCCTCGCGTCTGGCGCTGGCTTCGACGATTTCGCCATCGCGTCTGGGGCGTTGGCTTCAAAGTCGATTTCGGCCATCGCGCCGGGGGCGCGCTGCTTCAAAAGTCGATTTCAGATCGCGTCTGGTCGGGCGCTGACTTTAAAAGTCGATTTCGACATCGCGCCTGGGGGCGGTTTCTGATTTCGCCCGCGCCCGGATCGGCGCTGGCTTCAAAGTCGATTTTGGCCTCCGCGCCCGGTCGGCGCTGCTTCAAAGTCGATTTCGCCTCCGCGCCCGGTCTGCTGCTTCAAAAGTCGATTTCGCCATCGCGTCTGGGGCGTTGGCCCGACGCCGATTTCGCCTCGCAACCCGGGTCGGGCGCTGGCTTCAAAAGTCGATTTCGCCATCGCGCGCTGGGGACCGCTTCTGACTCGACGCCGATTTCGCCTCCGCCCCTGGTCGCAGTTTTCGGTTTCAAAGTCGATTTCGCCATCGCGCCCGGGGGCGCTGGCTTCAAAAGTCGATTTCAGAGATCGCGTCTGGTCGGGCGTTGACTTTAAAAGTCGATTTCGACATCGCGCCTGGGGGCGTTTGGGGCCCGACTTGATTTCGCCCCGCCGTCGGGCGCGGCTTCAAAGTCGATTTCGCCATCGCGCGCTGGGCGCTGGCTCGACGCCGATTTCGCCTCCGCGCCCGGTCGGCGCTGGCTTCAAAAGTCGATTTCGGCCATCGCGGCCCGGGGGGGCGTTTTCGGCTTCAAAAGTCGATTTCAGAGATCGCGGCCCGGGTCGGCGTTTTCGACTTTAAAAGTCGATTTCGGACATCGCGTCTGGGGCGTGTTTGACTTGATTTCGCCCTCGCCCGGATCGGCGCTGCTTCAAAGTCGATTTCGCGCGCGTCCGCGGCGGTCGCGCTGCTTCAAAGACGATTTCGCCATCGCGTCGGGGCGCTGGCCCGGACGCCGATTTCGGCCTCCGCAACCCGGTGGGCGCTGCTTCAAAAGTCGATTTCGCCATCGCGCGCGGGGACCGCTTCTGACTCGACGCCGATTTCGCCTCCACGCCCGGTCGCAGTTTTCGCTTCAAAGTCGATTTTGGCCATCGCGTCGGGGCGCTGGCTTCAAAAGTCGATTTCAGAGATCGCGTCTGGTCGGCGCTGACTTTAAAAGTCGATTTCGACATCGCGCAAAAAGTCGATTTCGCCTCGCGCCCGGTCGCTGCTGCTTCGTAAGTCGATTTCGGCCTCCGCGTCTGGTCGGCGCTGCTTTAAAAGTCGATTTCGCCATCGCGTCTGGGGCGTTGGCCCGACGTTGATTTCGCCCCGCGCCCGGTCGGGCGCTGCTTCAAAGTCGATTTCGCCATCGCGCGCTGGGGCCGCTTCTGACTCGAGGTCCGATTTCGCCTCCGCGTCGGTCGCAGTTTTCGGCTTCAAAAGTCGATTTCGCCATCGCGCCCGGGGCGCTTGGCTTCAAAAGTCGATTTCAGAGATCGCGTCTGGTCGGGCGCTTGACTTTAAAAGTCGATTTCGACATCGATTTTCGCCCGCCGTTCGATCGGCGCTGCTTCGTCGATCGCGCCCGGCCGGCATTTTCGCTGCAAAGTCGATTTCGCCATCGCGTCTGGTCGGCGCTGGCTTCAAAGTCGATTTCGCCTCCGCGCCCGGTCGGCGCTGGCTTCAAAGTCGATTTCGCCTCCGCGTCCGGTCGCGCGCTGCTTCAAAGTCGATTGCTTCAAAAGTCGATTTCTCGCGTCTGGTCGGGCGCTGACTTTAAAAGTCGATTTCGACATCGCGCCTGGGGCGGTTTGGGGCCCGACTTGATTTCGCCCCGCCCGGATCGGGCGCTGCTTCAAATCGATTTCGCCTCCGCGGGTCGGCGCTTCGCTTCAAAGTCGATTTCGCCATCGCGCCTGGGGGCGCTGCCTCGCGTCGATTTCGCCTCCGCTGCCCTGGTCGGCGGCTTCAAAAGTCGATTTCGCCATCGCGTCTGGGGGGCTTCAAAGTCGATTCAGATCGCGCCCGGTCGGCGCTGCTTTAAAAGTCGATTTCGACATCGCGGGGGTTTTGGGGGTTCGACTTGATTTCGCCCCGCTCGCCCGGATCGGCGCTGGCTTCAAAGTCGATTTTGGCCTCGCGGCTCGGTCGGCGCTGGCTTCAAAAGTCGATTTCGCCATCGCGCCGGGGCGCTGGTTCGACGCCGATTTCGCCTCCGCAACCCGGTCGGCGCTGCTTCAAAAGTCGATTTCGCCATCGCGCGGGGGGCCGCTTCTGACTCGACGTCGATTTCGCCTCCACGCCCGGTCGGCGCTTTTCGCTTCAAAAGTCGATTTCGGGGACCGCTTCCTGACTCCGAGGTCGATTTCGCCTCCACGCCCGGTCGCAGTTTTCGCTTCAAAGTCGATTTCGCCATCGCCCGGGGGCGCTTCAAAAGTCGATTTCAGAGATCGCGTCTGGTCGGGCGCTGACTTTAAAAGTCGATTTCGACATCGCGCCTGGGGGCGGTTTGGGGTTCGACTTGATTTCGCCCGCCCGGATCGGCGCTGCTTCAAAGTCAATTTTGGCCTCCGTGGCTCGGTCGGCGCTGCTTCAAAGTCGATTTCGCCATCGCGCCCGGGCGTTGGCCCGACGCCGATTTCGCCTCCGCGTTCGGTCGCTGGCTTCAAAAGTCGATTTGGACGCCGATTTCGCCTCGCGCCCGGTTCGGCGCTGCTTTAAAAGTCGATTTCGCCATCGCGTCTGGTCCGCTGCTTGGCTTCAAAAGTCGATTTCGACATCGCCGTCCCGTGGTCGGCGCTGGCTTCAAAGTCGATTTCGCCTCCGCGTCGGTCTGGCTGCTTCAAAGTCGATTTCGCCATCGCGTCGGGGGCGCTGGCCCGACGCCGATTTCGCCTCCGCAACCCGGTCGGGCGTTTTGGCTTCAAAAGTCGATTTCGCCATCGCGCGCTGGGGACCGCGACTCGACGCCGATTTCGCCTCCACGCCCGGTCGCAGTTTTCGCTTCAAAAGTCGATTTCGGCCATCGCGCCCGGGGGCGCTGGCTTCAAAAGTCGATTTCAGAGATCGCGTCTGGTCGGGCGCTGACTTTAAAAGTCGATTTCGACATCGCGCCGCGCGCCCCTGGCGTTCGGCCCGGACGCCGATGTCGGGCTCCTCCGGGCCGGTCGGGGCGCTGCTTCAAAAGTCGATTTCGCCATCGCGCCCGGCGCTGCTTCGAACGCCATCGCGTCGGCGTTGGCCTCGACGCCGATTTCGCCCCGCGTCGGTCGCGCTTTGGCTTCAAAAGTCGATTTCGCCATCGCGCCCGGGCGCGCTTTTGGACTCGGACGCCGATTTCGCATCCACGGCCCGGTCGGCGTTTTCGCTTCAAAGTTCGATTTCGCCATCGCGTCTGGGGCGCTGCTTCAAAAAGTCGACGGATCGCCCCCGATTTCGCCATCGCCCGGGGGCGCTGGCCCGAAGTCGATTTCGCCCCGCGTCGGCCGGCTGCCGCTTCAAAGTCGATTTCGCCATCGCGTCCGGGGCGCTGCCGCTTCAAAGTCGATTTCAGAGATCGCGTCTGGTCGGGCGTTGGCTTTTAAAAGTCGATTTCGACATCGATTCGCGATCTCGCGGATCGGCGCTTTTGATTTCGCCCCGTTTGGCCTCCGCTTTCGGGTTTCAATCCAAAGTCGGACGCGCGTGCTCGGTTGACTTTAAACGCTGATTTCGGCGCGCGCACGCTGGGGGGCGCGGGGCTGCCTGTCGATTTCGCCATCGCGCCCGGATCGGCGCGCTTCAAAGTCGATTTTGGCCTCGCGCCTCGGTCGGCGCGCACTTTCAAAAGTCGATTTCGCCATCGCGCCCGGGGCGTTGGGCCCGACGCCGATTTCTGCCTCCGCTGCCGGATCGGCGGCTTCAAAGTCGATTTCGCTATCGCGCCGGGGGCGCTGGCTTCAAAGTCGATTTCAGAGATCGCGCCACGGTCGGGCGTCGACTTTAAAAGTCGATTTCGACCATCGCGCCTCGTGCGCTTGGGGCCCGGATCGCGCTGCTTCAAAAGTCGATTTCGGATCGCGCGGCTTCAAAAGTCGATTTCGCCATCGCGTGCGCTGGCTTCAAAGTCGATTTCGACATCGCGTCTGGGGGCGTCGCTTTAAAGTCGATTTCGCCATCGCCCGGGGCGCTGGCTTCAAAGATTTTGCCTCCGCAACCCGGTCGGGCGTGCTGCTTCAAAAGTCGATTTCGCCATCGCGTCTGGGGCGCTTGGCTGACGCCGATTTCTGCCTCCGCGTCTGGTCGGCGTTGCTTCAAAAGTCGATTTCGCCATCACGTCTGGTCGCCGCTTTTGGCTCCCACGCCGTTCGTCGGCAGAGCCAAGTTCGTGCGTTGATCAGACCGCCGCCCGGACGCCGATTTCGCCTCCGCGCCCGGCCGTGCTGACTTAAAGTCCACACGCTTCGCCCATATGCCGTCGCCGGCTGATTTTCGTTCTCACGCTGGTTGAGGCTCGCCAGTGCGCGATGAAAGTCACAAGCCGATCGGGCGCTGCCAGCGATATCGCGCATCGCGCTTTCAGGCAGCTCGATTTCCAGACCGCTGCCGTATCAAGGCCGAATTGCCACGCTCAACATTTCGCCGGAGAGACTTGAAAGAGCCCGGCCGCTTGGAGCCTTTCGGTTGCAACTTTAAATGAGCCATTACGTTGTAATGATGCACAGCCGGAAGCTGACCGAAACCGACTTTTGATGCCGGGTGCTCCAGAACCGGGTCGAGCAAGCCGGGTTCTAAAGTCGCGGTTAAAAACCCGATTTCCGATTATCACGGCCGCTACCGAAGTCGTCCTGGTGCATCGACTTTCGCCTACCCGTGGTTGTTACTAGGCCGGGGAATCGACGTCCGATTTCGGTCGGCGTTGCGCCGTCGGTTGTGCGATTAAGCCGAAAATCGCGACTGGCGCTGGCGTTGTGCCAAAAGATTTATCAGCCGGGATCGCCGATAAAACGCGTCGAAATCGATCGCAAGCCAACGATTGTGTCGCTGGCTCGATTATTCTCGGCCAAATCGCTCGGTTCCAACATCGACGCCGTTACATGCCGCTGCCGGGTCGGCGCCGATTTAAACGATGACATCATCGAGGCTCGACACCGGCGCCCGGCCAAACGCGTTGGGGGATCTAAATCGCCTATTTTAACAGGCTAACCACGCCGAAATTCCCGGCCGATTTCGGTCGCTGCCTGATGAAATCGATATCCGAGCGTTTAGGGTATTGGTTTCGATCGATGGTCGCGATGGCAGTGCCGATTTTTCAGGCAGTCACACGTGGAGCCGGAAAACGCCGACTAGGAGCCGATGGCCGGACAAAATCGGACTTTTTGAAGCTCGAAAACGCCGACCGAGTCCGGAGTGCTAAACGATTTTTGAAGCCAAAACGCTGACGAACCTGGAGCCCAACAAGTCGCGCTCGCTTTCCAATCGACGCCGATTGCTTCAGGCCGCGATGTCCGGAAATCGAATTTTAAGTCGCAAAATCACCTAATCGGCCGCATCTCTGAAATCGACTTTTGAAGCCGAAAACGGCCTGGCCTTTGATGGTCAACCTAAATCGACTTGAAGTTTGAAGCCGGAAGCAGCTGAGCCGACATCGTACAGAGGCAGAACGGCATCCGAGTCTGAGAAACGCTTCGCCAGCGATCGCGTCCGGAATCGATTTTTGAAAGTCGAAAACGCGACCGAACGCTGGGGCCGGTTGTCCGATTCCGTAACGCTTCCGGCCGCTGAGAACGGCTTTAAAGGTCGACTTTGCGAAGCCGAAAACGCCGACTCGGGCCGCGGAGGCAGAAATCGACGTCCGGAGCCCGAAAACGCCCCGGCCGCGATGGCCGAAATCGACTTTTGAAGCCGAAAACGCCGACCCGAGCCGCGGATGCCAAAATCGACTTTTGAAGCCGAAAACGCCGATCCGGAACGCGGGGGCCGAAATCCAAGTCCGAGCTCGACTTTTGAAGCCGAAACGCCGCTGGAGGCCGAATCGACGTCCGAGCCCGAAACGCCCCGGCCGCGATGGCTGAAATCGACTTTTGAAGCCGAAAACGCCCGGCCGCGAGGCGAAATCGACTTTTGAAGCCGAAACGCCGAATTCGGCCGCGGATGCCAAATCGACGTCCGAGTCGAAACGCCCCGGGCGCGATGTCCGAAATCGACTTTTGAAAAACGCCGACCCGGCCGCGGAGGCCAAAATCGACTTTTTGAAGCCGAAAACGCCAACCCGCCGCTGATGGCCAAATCGACGAGCCGAAACGCCGGCCGCATGGACGAAATCGATTGAAGCCGAAAACGCCGCCAAGGATGGCCGAAATCGACTTTTGAAGCCGTAAAACGCCACCGGCCGCTGGAGGTCAATCGACTTTGAAGCCGAAACGCCGACCCAGGCCGCGGAGGCTCAAATCCAAGTCCGGAGCTGGAAAACGCCTCTCTCTGGCCGCGATGGCCGAAATCGACTTTTGAAGCCGAAAACTGCGACCCGGGCCGCGGAGGCCGAAATCGACTTTGAGCCGAAACCGCCGCCCGGCCGCGATGGCGGCCTAAATCGACTTTTAAAGCCGAAAACGCCGACCCGGGCCGTGGAGGCCAAATCGACGTCCGAGTCGAAACGCCGGCCGCGATGGCCGAAATCGTCTTTGAAGCCGAAAACGCAGACCCGGGCCGCGGAGGCCGAAATCGACTTTTGAAGCCGAAAACGCCGACACGGGCCACGGCGGTCGAAATCGATTTTTGAAGCCAAAAACGACGACCCGGGCCGTGATGGCCGAAATCGACTTTTAAAGCCGAAAACGCCGAACCGGGCCGCGGAGGCCGAAATCGACGTCCGGAGCTCGAAAACGCCCCCCCGGGCCGCGATGGCCGAAATCGACTTTTGAAGCCGAAAACGCCGACCCGGGCCGCGGAGGCAGAAATCGAAGTCCGGAGCCCGAAAACGCCTCGCCGCGATGGCCGAAATCGATTTTTTGAAGCCAAAACGCCACTCGAGCCGCTGGAGGCCAAAATCGACTTTGAAGCCGAAAACGCCGATCCGGAACGCGGGGGCCGAAATCCAAGTCCGGAGCCCCAAACCGCCCCCCCAGGCCGCGATGTCCGAAATCGACTTTTAAAGTCGAAAACGCCGACCCGGGCCGCGATCTCTGAAATCGACTTTGAAGCCGAACGCCCCGGCCGCGATGGTCGAATCGATTTTTGAAGCCGAAATGCGACCTGGCCGTGGAGGCCAAATCGACGTCCGAGTCAGGAACGGTCCCCGGCCGCGATGGCCGAAATCGACTTTGAAGCCGAAACGCCGACCCGGCCGCGGAGGCCGAAATCGACGTCCGATCGCCGAAACGCCGGCCGCGATGGCCGAAATCGACTTTGAAGCCGAAAACGCCGACCCGGCCGCGATCTCGAAATCGACTTTTGCCCGAAACGCCGGCCGCTGATGGCCGAAATCGACTTTGAAGCCGAACGCGACCCGGCCGCGAGGCCGAAATCGACTTTGAAGCCGGAACGCCCTCGGGCCGATGGCTGAAATCGACTTTGAAGCCGAAACGCCGACTTCGGCCGGAGGCCGAAATCGACGTCCGAGCCCAAAACGCTCAGGCCGCGATGGCCGAAATCGACTTTTGAAGCGAAAAACGCCGACCCGGGCCGCGGAGGCCGAAATCGACTTTTGAAGCCGAAACGCCCCGGCCGCTGGAGGCGAAATCGACTTTTGAAGCCGAAAACGCCGACCCGGCCGCGGAGGCCAAATTGACGCCCGAAATCCGGGAACGCTAAACGCCGCCGCGATTCCGAAATCGACTTTTGAAGCCAAAAACGCCGACCGGCCGCTGATGCCGAAATCGACGTCCGAGCCGAAACGCCTCGGCCGCGATGGCAAATCGACTTTTTGAAGCCGAAAACGCCGACCGGGCCACGGCGGCCAAATCGATTTTTGAAGCCAAAACGCTTACCCGGCCGTGATGGCCTTTAAATCGACTTTGAAGCCGAAAACGCCGACCCGGGCCGCGGAGGCCGAAATCGACGTCCGGAGCTCGAAAACGCCCCGGCCAGCGATGGCCGAAATCGACTTTTGAAGCCGAAAACGCCGACCCGGGCCGCGGAGGCCAAATCGACGTCCCGAGCCCGAAAACGCCCCCCGGGCCGCGATGGCCGAAATCGTCTTTGAAGCCGAAAACGCAGACCCGGGCCGCGGAGGCCGAAATCGACTTTTGAAGCCGAAACGCCGACCCGGGCCGCGGAGGCTGAAATCGACTTTTGCAGCCGAAAATGCCGGCCCGGGCCGCGGAGGCCCAAATCGACGTCCGAATCCGAAAACGCCGTATCGGGCCGCGATGGCAGAAATCGACTTTTGAAGCCGAAAAACGCCGACCCGGCCGCGAGGCCGAAATCGACTTTTGAAGCCGAACGCTCGGCCGCTGGCGGTCAAATCGACTTTGAAGCCGAAACGCCGACCCGGCCGGAGGCCTGAAATCGACGCCGAGCCCGAAAACGCCGACGCCGCTGGAGGCCGAAATCGACTTTTAGCCGAAAACGCCGCCCGGCCGCGAGGCCAAAATCGATTTTTGAAGCCGAAACGCTGATCCGAACGCTGGAGGCCAAATCCAAGTCCGAGCCCCAAAACGCCCTCAGGCCGCGATGAACCGGAATCGACTTTTTGAAGTCGAAACGCCGACCCGGGCCGCGATCTCTGAAATCGACTTTTGAAGCCGAAAACGCCCCCCCGGGCCGCGATGGCCAAATCGACTTTTGAAGCCGAAAACGCCGACCCGGGCCGCGGAGGCAGAAATCGACGTCCGGAGCCCGAAAACGCCCCCCCCGGGCCGCGATGTCCGAAATCGACTTTTAAAGTCGAAAACGCCGACCCGGGCCGCGATCTCTGAAATCGACTTTTGAAGCCGAAACGCCCCCCCGGGCCGCGATGGCCGAAATCGACTTTTGAAGCCGAAAACTGCGACCCGGGCCGTGGAGGCCGAAATCGACGTCCGAGTCGCCGATTCGGCCGAAATGGAGGCCGAAATCGACTTTTGAAGCCGAAACGCCCCCCCGGGCCGCGATGGCCGAAATCGACTTTTGAAGCCGAAAACGCCGATCCGGCCGGAGGCCGAAGTCCGAAAAACGCTTCGGCCGCGATGTCCAAATCGACTTTGAAAGCCGAACGCCACCCGGCCGCGAGGATTCTGAAATCGACTTTTGAAGCCGAAAACGCCCCGGCCGCGATGGCAAATCGACTTTTTGAAGCCGAAACGCCACCCGGCCGTGGAGGCCGAAATCGACGTCCGAGCCGAAACGCCCCGGCCGCGATGGCCTAAATCGACTTTGAAGCCGAAACGCCGACCGGGCGGAGGCCAAATCGACGAAGCCGAAAACGCCTCGGCCGCGATGGCCAAATCGACTTTGAAGCCAAAACGCCCCGGCCGCGAGGCCGAAATCGACTTTTGAAGTCGAAAACGCCGACCCGGCCACGGGTCAAATCGATTTTTGAAGCCAAAACGCGACCGGCCGCGATGGCCGTAAATCGACTTTAAAGTAAAACGCGAACCCGGCCGGAGGCCGAAATCGACCCGAGTCAGGAACGCCTCCGGCCGCGATGGCCGAAATCGACTTTGAAGCCGAAACGCCGTAATTCGCCATGGAGGCCCAAATCGACCGAGCCCGAACGCTCGGCCGCGATGGCCAAATCGACTTTGAAGCCGAAAACGCCGAACCGGGCCGCGGAGGCCGAATCGACGTCCGAGCCCCAAAACGCCGGGCCGCGATGGCCGAAATCGACTTTGAAGCCGAAAACGCCGACCCGGCCGCTGGAGGCCGAAATCGACTTTTGAAGCCGAAAACGCCGACCCGGGCCGCGGAGGCCGAAATCGACTTTTGAAGCCGAAAACGCCGACCCGGCCGCGGAGGCCGAAATCGACGCCCGAGCCGAACGCCCCGCCGCATGGCCAAATCGACTTTTTGAAGCCGAAACGCCGACTGGCCGCTGAGGCAAATCGACGTCCGAAACGCCTCGGCCGCGATGGCCGAAATCGACTTTTGAAGCCGAAAACGCCGACCCGATGGAGGCCAAATCGACTTTTTGAAGCCGAAACGCCGATCCGAACGCTGGAGGCCAAATCCAAGTCCGAGCCCCAAACGCCCCAGGCCGCTGATGTCCAAATCGACTTTTTAAAGTCGAAACGCCGACCCGGCCGCGATCTCTGAAATCGACTTTGAGCCGAAAACGCCCGGCCGCGATGGCAAATCGACTTTTGAAGCCGAAACGCCGACTGGCCGCGAGGCAGAAATCGACGCCGAGTCAAAACGCCTTCCCGGCCGCCGCGATGGCCGAAATCGACTTTTGAAGCCAAACGCCACCTGGCCGCTGATGGCCAAAATCGACTTTTTGAAGCCGAAACGCCGATCCGCGCTGGGCCAAATCCAAGTCCGGAGCCCCAAACCGCCCCCCCAGGCCGCGATGTCCGAAATCGACTTTTAAAGTCGAAAACGCCGACCCGGGCCGCGATCTCTGAAATCGACTTTTGAAGCCGAAAACGCCCCCCCGGGCCGCGATGGCCGAAATCGACTTTTGAAGCCGAAAACCGCGACCCGGGCCGTGGAGGCCGAAATCGACGTCCGGAGTCAGGAAACGGTCCCCCCGCGCCGCGATGGCCGAAATCGACTTTTGAAGCCGAAAACGCCGACCCGGCGGAGGCCGAAATCGACGTCCGAGCCTTCAAACGCCCCGGCCGCGATGGCAAATCGACTTTGAAGCCGAACGCGACCGGCCGCGGAAATCGACTTTTGAAGCCGAAACGCCGGCCGCTGGAGGCCGAAATCGACTTTTTGAAGCCGAAAACGCCAACCCGGGCCGCGAGGCCAAAATCGACTTTTTGAAGCCGAAACGCCGTAACGGCCGCGACCGAAATCGACGTCCGAGCTGAAAACGCCTCTGGCCGCGATGGCCGTAAATCGACTTTTTGAAGCCGAAACGCGACCCGGCCGCTGGAGGCCGAAATCGACTTTTGAAGCCGAAAACGCCCCCCCGGGCCGCGATGGTCGAAATCGACTTTTGAAGCCGAAAACGCCGACCCGGGGAGGCCGAAATCGACGTCCGGAGCCCGAAAACGCCTCGGCCGCGATGGTCCAAATCGACTTTGAAGCCGAAAACGCAGACCCGGCCGGAGGCCGAAATCGACTTTGAAGTTTAAAACGCCTCGGGCCGCTGGAGGCCGAAATCGACTTTTGAAGCCGAAAACGCCGACCCGGGCCGGAGGCCCAAATCGACGCCCGAATCGAAACGCCATAGCGATGGCGCGATGAAATCGACTTTGAAGCCGAAAACGCCGACCCGGCGGAGGCCGAAATCGACGTCCGAGCCGAAAACGCCCCGGCCGCGATGGCGAAATCGACTTTGAAGCCGAAACGCCACCCGGCCGGAGGCCGAAATCGACTTTGAGCCAAAACGCGCCCGCGGATGGCCGAAATCGACTTTGTAAAACGCCGACCCGGCCGCGGAGGCCAAATCGACTTTGAAGCCGAAACGCCGATCCGGCCGCGAGGCCAAATCCAAGTCCGAGCCAAACGCTTCGGCCTGGATGGCCGAAATCGACTTTTGAAAGTCGAAAACGCCGACCCGCTGGAGGCCAAAATCGACTTTTGAAGCCGAAAACGCCCCCCCGGGCCGCGATGGCCGAAATCGACTTTTGAAGCCGAAACGCGCCCGGGCCGCGATGGCCGAAATCGACTTTGAAGCCGAAAACCGGAACCCGGCCGCTGGAGGCCGAAATCGACGAGTCAGGAACGCTCGGCCGCGATGGCCGAAATCGACTTTTGAAGCCGAAAACGCCGACCCGGGCCGCGGAGGCAGAAATCGACGTCCGATCCCGAAAACGCCCCGGCCGCGATGTCCGAAATCGACTTTTAAAGTCGAAAACGCCGACCCGGCCGCGATCTCTGAAATCGACTTTTGAAGCCGAAAACGCCCCCCCGGCCGCGATGGCCGAAATCGACTTTTGAAGCCGAAAACTGCGACCCGGGCCGTGGAGGCCGAAATCGACGTCCGGAGTCAGGAAACGGTCCCCCCGCGCCGCGATGGCCGAAATCGACTTTTGAAGCCGAAAACGCCGACCCGGGTTGCGGAGGCCGAAATCGACGTCCGGAGCCCGAAAACGCCCCCCGGGCCGCGATGGCCGAAATCGACTTTGAAGCCGAAAACGCAGACCCGGCCGCGGAGGCCGAAATCGACTTTTGCAGCCGAAAATGCCGGCCCGGGCCGTGGAGGCCCAAATTGACGTCCGGAATCCGAAAACGCCATAGCGGGCCGCGATGGCCGAAATCGACTTTTGAAGCCAAAAACGCCGACCGGGCCGCGGATGCCGAAATCGACTTTTGCAGCCGAAAACGCCCCCCCGGGCCGCGATGGCCGAAATCGACTTTTGAAGCCGAACGCAAATCGGGCCACGGCGGTCGAAATCGATTTTTGAAGCCAAAAACGACGACCCGGGCCGTGATGGCCGAAATCGACTTTTAAAGCCGAAAACGCCGAACCGGCCGCGGAGGCCGAAATCGACGTCCGGAGCTCGAAACGCCCCCCCGGGCCGCGATGGCCGAAATCGATTTTTGAAGCTGAAAAAACGCCGGGCCGCGATGGTCGAAATCGACTTTTGAAGCCGGAAACGCAGACCCGGCCGCTGGAGGCCGAATCGACTTTGAAGCCAAAACGCCTACCGGCCGCTGGAGGCTGAAAATCGACTTTTGCAGCCGAAAATCCCCGCCCGGGCCGCGGAGGCCCAAATCGACGTCCGGAATCCGAAAACGCCGTAGCGGGCCGCGATGGCAGAAATCGACTTTTGAAGCCAAAAACGCCGACCCGGGCCGCGGATGCCGAAATCGACTTTGCAGCCGAAACGCCCCGGGCCGCGATGGCCGAAATCAACATTTGAAGCCGAAAACGCCGACCCGGCCGCGGAGGCTGAAATCGACGCTCCCCGCGCCGCGGAGGCCGAAATCGACTTGCCGCCGCCGCCCGCCGAATCCGCGCGTCGGCCAAAAAATCGCTTTGAAGCCGAAAACGCCGAATCGTCCGCCGAGCCGAAAACCAAGTCCGAGCCAAACGCTTCAGGCCGCGATGGTCCGAAATCGACTTTAAAGTCGAAAACGCCGACCCGGCCGCGAAAATCGACTTTGAAGCCGAAACGCCTCGGCCGCGATGGTCGAAATCGACTTTTTGAAGCCGAAAACGCCGACCCGCCGCTGGAGGCAGAAATCGACGCCGAAAACGCCGGGCCGCGATGTCCAAATCGACTTTAAAGGCGAAACGCCGACCCGGCCGCGATTCTGAAATCGACTTTTGAAGCCGAAACGCCCCGGCCGCGATGGCCGTAAATCGACTTTGAAGCCGAAAACGCCGACCCGGCCGCTGGAGGCCGAATCGACGCCCGAGTCAAAACGCTCCTCGGCCGCGATGGACGAAATCGACTTTGAAGCCGAAAACGCCGACCCGGGCCGCGGAGGCCGAAATCGATTTTTGAAGCCGAAACGCGGACCCGGGCCGCGAGGCCGAAATCGACTTTTGAAGCCCAAAACGCCGACCCGGGCCGCGGAGGCCAAATTGACGCCCGAACCGAAACGCCCCGGCCGCGATGGAAAATCGACTTTGAAGCCAAAACGCCGACCCGGCCGCTGGATGCCGAAATCGACTTTGCAGCCGAAAACGCACTCGGGCCGCGATGGCCAAATCGACTTTTGAAGCCGAAACGCCAGGCGGTCGAAATCGATTTTTGAAGCCAAAACGCCGACCCGGCCGTGATGGTCAAATCGACTTTGAAAGCCGAAACGCCGACCTGGTTATGGAGGCCGAAATCGACTTTGAGCCGCCGAAACGCCGGCCGCTGGAGGCCGAAATCGACTTTTGGCAGCCGAAACGCCCGGCCGAGGAGGCCAAAATCGACTTTTGAAGCCGAAACGCCGATCCGAACGCTGGGGCCAAATCCAAGTCCGAGCCCCAAACCGCCCCCAGGCCGCTGATGTCCAAATCGACTTTTAAAGTCGAAACGCCGACCCGGCCGCGATCTCTGAATCAGAAATCGACGCCCGAGCCGAAAACGCTCGGCCGCGGATGGCCAAATCGACTTTTGAAGCCGAAACGCCACCCGGCCGCTGAGGCCGAAATCGACGTCCGAGCCCGAAAACGCTCGCCAGCGATGGTAAATCGACTTTGAAGCCGAAAAACGCCGACCCGGCCGCTGGAGGCCGAAATCGACGCCGAGTCAGGAACGCTCGGCCGCGATGGCCGAAATCGACTTTTGAAGCCGAAACGCCGACCGGCCGGAGGTCAAATCGACGCCCGAGCCCTGATGGCCGAAATCGCTTTGAAGCCAAACGCCGAGGCCAAATCGACTTTGAAGCCGAAAACGCCGACACGGGCCACGGCGGTCGAAATCGATTTTTGAAGCTAAAACGCCCCGGGCCGTGATGGCCTAAATCGACTTTAAAGCCGAACGCCGACCGGGCCGCGAGGCCAAATCGACGTCCGAGCTCAGGAAACGCCTCGGCCGCGATGGCCGAATCGACTTTTGAAGCCGAAACGCCGACCCGGCCGCTGAGGCCAACCCCGGCCGCCGATGGCCGAAATCGACTTTTTGAAGCCGAAAACGCAGACCCGGCCGGAGGCCGAAATCGACTTTGAAGCCGAACGCCGACCGGCCGCGGAGGCTGAAATCGACTTTTGCAGCCGAAAATGCCGGCCCGGGCCGCGGAGGCCCAAATCGACGTCCGGAATCCGAAAACGCCGTAGCGGGCCGCGATGGCAGAAATCGACTTGAAGCCGAAAACGCCGACCCGGTTGCGAGGCCGAAATCGACGTCCGAGCCCAAACGCCCCGGCCGCGATGTCCGAAATCGACTTTGAAGCCGAAAACGCCCGGCCGCGAGGCCGAAATCGACTTTGAAGCCGAAACGCCACCCGGCCGCTGATGGCCGAAATCGACTTTTTGAAGCCGAAAACGCCGACCGGGCCGTGGAGGCCAAATCGACGTCCGAGTCAGGAACGCCCGCGATGGCCGAAATCGACTTTTGAAGCCGAAAAACGCCGACCCGTTATGGAGGCCAAATCGATTTTTGAGCCCAAAACGCCTTCGGCCGCGATAAATCGACTTTTGAAGCCGAAACGACCCGGCCGCGGAGGCCAAATCGACTTTGAAGCCGAAACGCCGACCGGCCGGAGGCCAAATCGAGTCCGAGCCGAAACGCCGCCGCGATGGCCGAAATCGACTTTAAAGCCGAACGCCGACCGGCCGCTGGAGGCCAAATCGACTTTGAAGCCGAAAACGCCCCGGCCGCGATGGAAATCGACTTTTGAAGCCAAAACGCCGATCGCCGCTGGAGGCCAAATCTAAGTTTTGAGCCAAAACGCCCCCGGCCGCGCGATGGCCCAAATCGATTTTTGAAGCCGAAAACGCCGACCCGGCCGCGAGGCCGAAATCGACTTTGAAGCCAAAAACGCCGACTCGGCCGCTGGAGGCCAAATCGTCCGAAGCCAAAACGCCCTCGGCCGCTGATGGCCAAATCGATTTTTGAAGCCGAAAACGCATCGGCCGCGATTCTGAAATCCATTTTTCCGAAGCCCCAAAACGCCCGGCCGCGGCTGATGTCAAATCGACTTTGAAAGTCGAAACGCGACCGGCCGCGGAGGCCTTCTGAAATCGAGCCGAACGCCCGGCCGCGATGGCCGAAATCGACTTTTGAAGCCGAAAACGCCGACCCGGGACGCGGAGGCAGAAATCGACGTCCGGAGCCCGAAAACGCCCCCCCCGGGCCGCGATGTCCGAAATCGACTTTTAAAGTCGAAAACGCCGACCCGCGCCGCGATCTCTGAAATCGACTTTTGAAGCCGAAACGCTCGGCCGCGATGGCCGAAATCGACTTTTGAAGCCGAAAACGCCGACCCGGCCGGAGGCCGAAATCGACGCCCGAGTCGAAACGCTCGGGCCGCGATGTCAAATCGACTTTTTGAAGCCGAAACGCAGCGGAGGCCAAATCGACTTTTGAAGCCGAAACGCCTCGGCCGCGATGGTCGAAATCGATTTTTGAAGCCGAAAACGCCTCGGGCCGCGATGGCCAAATCGATTTTTGAAGCCGAAACGCCGACCGGAGGCCAAATCGACGCCGAGCTCAAACGCCCCGGCCGCTGATGGCCGAAATCGACTTTGAAAGCCGAAACGCCGACCCGGCCGCTGGAGGCCGAAATCGACTTTGAGCCGAACGCCCCGGCCGCGATGGCCGAAATCGACTTTTTGAAGCCGAAAACGCCACCCGAGCCGTGGAGGCCAAATCGACGCCCGAGTCAGGAACGCCCCAAGGGCCGCGATGGCCGAAATCGACTTTAAGCCGAAACGCACCCGGCCGCGAGGCCGAAATCGACTTTTGAAGCCGAAAACGCCGACCGGGCCGCGATGGCCGAAATCGACTTTTGAAGCCGAAAACGCTACCCGGCCGCGGAGGCCGAAATCGACTTTTGAAGCCGAAATCCCGGCCGGAGGCCAAATCGAGCCAAACGCGGCCGCGATGGCCGAAATCGACTTTTGAAGCCGAAAACGCCGACCCGGTTGCGGAGGCCGAAATCGACGTCCGGAGCCCGAAAACGCCTCGGCCGCGATGGCCGAAATCGACTTTTGAAGCCGAAAACGCCGACCCGAGCCGCGGAGGCCAAAATCGACTTTTGAAGCCGAAAACGCCGATCCGGAACGCGGGGGCCGAAATCCAAGTCCGGAGCCCCAAACCGCCCCGGGCCGCGATGTCCGAAATCGACTTTAAAGTCAAAACGCCGACCCGGCCGCGATGGCCTGAAATCGACTTTGAAGCCGAAACGCCCCGCGATGGCGGTCGAAATCGATTTGAAGCCGAAAACGCCGACCCGGGCCGCGGAGGCCGAAATCGACGCCCGAGCCGAAACGCCCGGCCGCGATGGCCGAAATCGACTTTTGAAGCCGAAACGCCGGCCGCGGAGGCCAAATCGACTTTTGAAGCCAAAACGCCCGGCCGCGAGGCCGAAATCGCCCGAAGCTAAACGCCGACCCGGGCCGCGATGGCCGAAATCGACTTTTGAAGCCGAAAACGCCGACCCGGGCCGCTGGAGGCCGAAATCGACTTTTGAAGCCGAAAACGCCCCCGGCCGCGATGGCCTAAATCGACTTTTGAAGCCGAAAACGCCGGCCGCGGAGGCCGAAATCTCCGAGCCGAAAACGCCGGCCACGATGGCCGAAATCGACTTTGAAGCCGAAAACGCCGACCCAGGCCGCAGAGGCCGAAATCGACGCCCAGAAACGCCGCGGCCGCGATGGCAAATCGACTTTGAAGCTAAAACGCCGACCCGGGCCGCGATCTCTGAAATCGACTTTTGAAGCCGAAAACGCCCCCCCGGGCCGCGATGGCCGAAATCGACTTTTGAAGCCGAAAACGCCGACCCGCTGGAGGCCAAATCGACGTCCGAGCCAAACGCCCCGGCCGCGATGGCCGAAATCGACTTTTGAAGTCGAAAACGCCGACCCGGCCGCGATTCCGAAATCGACTTTTGAAGCCGAAAACGCCCCCCCGGGCCGCGATGGCCGAAATCGACTTTTGAAGCCGAAAACCGCGACCCGGGCCCTGGAGGCCGAAATCGACGCCCGAGCCAAAACGCCCCGGGCCGCGATGGCCTAAATCGATTTTTGAAGCCGAAAACGCCGACCCGGGCCGGAGGCCAAATCGACTTTGAAGCCGAAACGCTCCGAACGCGATGGCAAATCGCCGAAGCCGAAACCGCTCGGCCGCGGATGGCCAAATCGATTTTTGAAGCCGAAAAACGCCGACCGGGCCGCGATGCCGAAATCGACTTTGAAGCCGAAACGCCCCGGCCGCTGATGGTCGAAATCGACTTTTTGAAGCCGAAACGCCACCGCCGCTGGAGGCCGAAATCGACGTCCGAGCTCGAACGCTTCGCCGCGATGGCCGAAATCGATT
>CM033449.1:122874798-122929459 GCA_019425775.1 Rafetus swinhoei
AAACGCCCCGGGCCGCGATGGCCCAAATTGACTTTTGTAGCCTAAAATCACCCGGCCGCGGAGGCCAAAACAACGCCAGAGCCCAAACGCCCCGGCCGCTATGGTTAAATTGACTTTAACCGAACGCCGACCGGCCATGGAGGCCAAAATCGACATCAGGAGCTCAAAACGCCCCGGCCGCGATGGTCAAATCGACTTTAAAGCCGAAACGCGGATTCGCGCTGGAGAACGATAATCGACGGAGCCCAAAACGCCAGACCGCTATAGTCGAAATCGCTTTAAATGCGAAACGCCGACCCAGGCTGTGGAGGACCAAATCGGCGTCCGAGCACGAAATGCTCGCCCGTGATGGCAAATCGATTTTTAAACCAAAACGCCACCAGGGCCGCGGAGGACAAATCGACTTTAACCCGGAAACGCCCCCGTGCGCCAGGATGACCAAAATTGACTTGTTAAGCCGAAATGCCGATCCGGCCGCAGAGGCCGAAATCAACGCCGAGTCCGAAAACGCCCACGGGCCGCTATGGTCGAAATCGACTTTGAAGCGCAACGCCGACCCGGCCGCTGGAGGCCGAAATCGACGCCCGAGCAAAACGCCCCGGCTGCGATGGCAAATCGACTGAAGCCGAAACGCTGACACGCGCCAGAGGCCGAAATCGACTTTAAAGTGAAAACCGACCCGAACGCGCGATGGCGAAATCGACTTTTAACCGAACGCCGACCCGGCCGTGGAGGCAAATCGACCGAGCGAAAAACGCCCCGGCGTGATGGCAAAATCGACTTTAAACCGAAACGCCACGGCCGCGGAGGACGAAATCGAGGTCCGAGCACAAAACGCCGGCTGTGATGGCAAAATCGACTTTGAAACCGAAACGCCAACAAGGGCCGTGGAGGACGAAATCGACGCCGAGCCCGAACGCCTCGGCCGCATGGTTTAAATCGACTTTTCCGAAAACGCCGACCGGCCGCGGAGGCCGAATAGACGCCCGAGCCAGAAAACTCGCGCGATGGCCGAAATTGACTTTTGCAGCCGAAACGCCGACCCGGCCGTGGAGGCCGAATCAAAATCGGAGCCCAAAACGCCTCAGGCCGTGATGGCCGAAATCGACGCTTGAAGCCGAAACGCCAACCCGGCCGCAGAGGCCCAAATCGACGCCCAGAGCCCAAAACACCGACACGACGCCAAAATCGACTTTTGAAGCCGAAACACCGACCCGGGCCGCGAGGCCAAAATCGACGCCTGAGCAAAACGCCCGGCCACGGCCAAAATCGACTTTTGATGTAAAACGCCGACCGGCCGCGGAGGCCAAAATCGACATCAGAGCGAAACGCCGGCCGCGATGGCAAAATCGACTTTTGAAGCCGAAAATGCGGATTCGCGCCGTGGAGAACGATAATCGACCGAGCCCAAAACGCCAGATGATAGTCGAAATCGACTTTAAAGCGAAACGCCCAGGCCGTGGAGGCGAAATCGACGTCCGAGCCAAAACCCCGCCCGTGATGGCCAAATCGACTTTTAAAGCCAAAACGCCGACCGGGCCGGAGACCAAAATCGACGCCCGAAAACGCGCCCGGCCGCATGGCCCAAATCGACTTTTGAAGCCGAAATGCCGACCCGGCCGACAAATCGACGCCGAGCCGAAAACGCCTCCGATCCAAATCGACTTTTTGAAGCCGACCCAGCGGAAAATCGACGTCCGAGAAACGCCGGTCGCTATGGTCGAAATCGACTTTAAGCCTAAAACGCCGACCCAGGAGAGAAAACGACAAACGCCGGCCCGGATGCGGTCGACTTTTAAAATGCTGCCGCTCTGAAATCGACTTTTTAAAGTGAAAACGCCGACGCGATGGCAAATCGCTTTTTGCCGAACGCCACCGGCCGGAGGCGAAATCGACGCCCGAGCCCGAAACGCCGAAAAAATCGACTTTGAAGCCAAATGAAACCCGAGGAATCGACGCCCGAGCCTGAAAACGCGGCCGATGGTCGAAATCGATTTTTAGCCAAAACGCCGACCCGGCCGGAGGCCAAATCGACGATCGAGCGAAACGCTTCTGTGATAAATCGACTTGAACCAAAACGCGAAGGGCCGGAGGCGAAATCGACGCCCGAGCCCAAAACGCCCGGCCGCTATCGAAATCGACTTTTGAAGCGGAAACCGGCCGCTGGAGGCCGACGCCCGAGCAAACGCCCGGCCGCAATGGCAAATCGACTTTAAAAACGCCGCCGACACAATCGATTTTTGAAGCCAAAACGCCGGCCGTGGAAGACAAATCACCGAGCCCGGCAGGCGGATGGCGAAATCGTTTTTTGAACGACTGGGCCAGGAGGCGAACGACGCCGAGCCAAAACGCCCCCGACGCGATGGCAAAATCGATTTTGAAGGCAAACGAACCGCGGAGGCCAAAATCGACGCCCGAGCCGAAAACGCCTCCCGCGATGGCCAAATCGACTTTGCCAAACGCCGCGAATCGACCGACGCCCGAGCCCGAAATCGACTGGAAATCACTTTTGAAGCGTCACCCGCCAAAGAGGCCGAAATCGACTCCGAGCAAAACGCCGCTGGCCGCCGGCCGCGATGGCTGAAATCGACTTTTGAAGCCGAAACGCTGACCAGGCCGGAGGCCGAAATCGACGCCGAGCCCAAACCCCGGCGATGGCCCAAATAGACTTTGAAAACCGACCCGGGCCGTGGAGGCCGAAATCGACATCCAGAGCCCAAAAACGCCCCCCGTGCCCCAATGGCCGAAATGGACTTTTGAAGACCCGCGGAGGCAGAAATCGACTTTGAAGCCGAACGCGCGCCGGAGGCCAAATCGACGTCCGAGCCAAAAACGCCCCGGCCGCGTCCGAAATCGACTTTTGAAGCCGAAAACACCGACCCGGGCCGCGGAGACCAAAATCGACGTCCGGAGCGCGAAAACGCCGCTCCAGGCCGCGATGGCCCAAATCGACTTTTAAAGCCGAAAACAACGACCCTGGCCGCGGAGGCCGAAATCGACGTCCGGAGCCCAAAAACGCCCCGCCCGGGACACGATGGCCTAAATAGACTTTTGAAGCCGAAAACGTCGACCCGGGCCGCGGAGACCGAAATCCACGTCCGGAGCCCGAAACCCGCGGCGATCAAATCGACTTTGAAACCGAACGCCAACCCGGCCGGAGGCCAAATCGCCCGGAGCCCGAAACGCCCGCCGCCGCCGATGGCAGAAATCGTTTTTGAAGCGAAAACGCCGACCAGGCCGTGGAGGCCGAAATCGACGCCCGAGCCCGAAACCCCCGGCCGCGATGGCCGACATTTTTTAAAACGCCGACGGCCGGAGGCCGAAATTGACTCAGAGAAACGCCCGTGCCCCGATGGCCGAAATGGAATTTTGAAGCCAAAAACTCCGACCCGGGTCGCGGAGGCCGAAATCGACGTCCGGAGCCCAAAAACGCCCCCCCCGTGCCCCGATGGCCAAAATGGACTTTTGAAGTCAAAAACTCCGACCCGGGTGGCGGAGGCCGAAATTCACTTTTGAAGCCGAAAACGCTGACCCGGCGGAGGCTAAAAACGTCCGAGCCCGAAACGCCTCCGACGGAGAAATGGCGACTTTGAAAACTCGACTTGGGCCACGGAGGAAATCGACGCAGCCTGAAAACGCCGGCCGCTGGCGCAAATCGACTGAAGCCGAAAACGCCACCAGAGCCGCAAAGGCCTAAATCAAGTCCGAGCCCAAAACGCCTCGGCAGCCCACCCGCATGGCTGAAATTGACTTTGAAGCCAAAACGCCGACCGGCCGCTGGAGGCCGAAATCAACGCCCGAGCCAAAACGCCCGCAGACCCGGCCGCGATGGTCAAATCGACTTTGAAGCCGAAAC
The DNA here is from genome assembly GCA_019425775.1 of Rafetus swinhoei. Lineage (NCBI taxonomy): Eukaryota > Metazoa > Chordata > Testudines > Trionychidae > Rafetus > Rafetus swinhoei. The sequence continues at coordinate 122,878,655 of CM033449.1, forward strand.
GCCGACCGAGGAGGCCAAATCGTCCGAGCCCAAAACGCATGCCCTGGACACGACGGCCAAATCGACTTTGAAGCCGAACGCCGACGCGGCCGGAGGACAAATCACGCCGAGCCCAAAACACCCGACATGACGCCAAAATCGACTTCTGAAGCCGAAATCCGGCTGGGGAGAAAAATCGACGCCCGAGCCGAAAACGCCCCCGCCGATGAAAAATCGACTTTGAAAAACGAGGAGGAGGCAAATCGAACCGAGCCCAAAAACGCATGCCCGCGATGGCCAAAATCGACTTTGAAGCAGAAACGCCGACCGCCGCGGAGGACAAAATCGACGTCCGAGCCAAAAGCACCCTCCGGGACACGACGCCAAAATCGATTTTTGCCGAACGACGGGCCGCTGGAGGACAAAATCGACGCCCGAGCCCAAAACACCTCCGGCATGATGGCCAAAATCGACTTTGAAGCCGAAACGACCCGGCTGGGGAGGCCGAATCGACGCCCGAGCCAGAAAACGCCGGCCCGATCGAAATCGACTTTTGAAGCCGAAACGCCGACCCGGCAGAGGAGGCCAAAATCGACGGAGCCCAAAAGGCCACTAAAAATCGACTTTGAAGGAAAACGCCGACGGGCCGGAGGACAAAATCTACGCCGAGCCGCACCTCCGACACGACGGCCAAAATCGATTTTTGAAGCCGAAACGCCGACGGCCGCTGGAGGACAAAATCGACGTCCGAGCCCAAAACACTTCTCCGACATGAGGCCACTTTGAAGCCGAAACGCCCGGCTGGAGAAATCGACGCCCGAGAAAAACGCCTCGCCACGGCGACCGAAATCGACTTTTGAAGCCGAAACGCCGATAGGCCGCGGAGGCCGACGCCGAGCCCGAAACCCCCAGGCCGCGATGGTAAATCGACTTTGAAGCCGAACGACCCGGCCGCGAGGCCGAAATCGACGCCCGAGCCCAAAAACGCCCCGGGCCGCTGATGGCCGAAATCGACTTTTGAAGCCGAAAACTGACGCACGAGGAGGCCGAAATTGATGTCCGAGCCAGAAACCCCGCGATGGCAAATCGACTTTTGAAGCTGTGGACGCGCCACGGAGGCCGAAATCGACGCCGAAACGCTTCGGCCGCGATGGCAAAATCGACTTTTGAAGTAAACGCGACGAGGCCGCGGAGGCCAAATCGATGTCCGAACCGAACTCCTCACCCTCCAGGCCGCGATAAATCGACTTTTGAAGCCAAAAACGCGACTGGGCAGCGGAGGCCGAAATCGATTTTTGAAGCCGCCCCGCGATGGGCGAAATCGACTTTTGAAGCCGAAACGCCGACCCGGCCGCGGAGAGGCCGACATGTGAGCAAAACGCCCGGCCGCGATGAAATCGACTTTGCTGAAACGCAACACGGCCGTGGAGGCCGAAATCGACATCTGGAGCCAAAACCTCCCGGCCGCGATCAATCATCTTTGAAGCTGAAACGCCAACACGGCCGCGGAGGCCGAAATCGACGCCGATCCCGAACCGGCCGCGATGGCCAAATCGATTTTTTGAAGCCGAAAACGCCAACCCCACGGAGGCCGAAATCGTCAAACACCAACGGGCCACGAGAAATCGCTTTTGAAGCGAAAACGCCCGGCAGCGAGGCCGAAATCGACTTTGAAGCCGAAAACCAGGCCGCGAGGCAAATCGACGTCCGAGCCGAACCCCGGCCGCGATGGTCAAATCGACTTGAAGCCGAACACCCAGGCCGCGGAAAATCGACGCCCGAGCCCAAAACGCCGGCCGTGATCGAAATCGACTTTGAAGCCGAAACACCCGGCCGGAGGCCAAATCGACGCTGAAAACGATGGCCCAAAAAACTTTTGAAGCCGAAACGCAACACCGGCCGGAGGCCGAAATTGACGCCCGAGCCCAAAATCAGGCCGCGACGGGCAAATCGATTTGAAGCAAAACGCCGACCGGGCCGTGGAGGCCAAAACCGAGCTGAAAACGCCCGGCCCGATAAATCGACTTTTGAAAAAACCGACCGCGGAGGCCGAAATCGACTTTTGAGCCGAAAACGCCACGGAGGCCAAAAATCGACGTCCGAGCCTGAAAACGCCGCGATGCGATGGCCAAATCGACTTTTGAAGCGAAAACGCCGACCGGCCGCGGAGGCTAAATCGCCGGAGCCCAAAACACCGCTGGGCCGCGATGGCCCAAATCGAAGCCCAAAACACGCTGAGGCCGAAATCGATTTTGAGCTGAAAACGCCACCCGGCCACGGCCGAAATCGACCCGAGAAACGCCGGGCCGCGATGGTTGAAATCGACTTTTGAAGCGAAAACGCCGTCGGGCCTGGAGGCCGAAATCGACGCCCGAGCCCGAAACGCCTCGCCGATGGTCAAATCGACTTTGAAGCCGAAACGCCGAGTCGGGCCGAGGCCGAATCGAGTCGAACCCGAAAACGCCGACGGCCGGAGGCCAAATCGACGTCCGAGCCTGAAAACACCGGGCCGCTGGCGGCCTAAATCGACTTTTGAAGCCAAAACGCCACCCGGCCGCTGGAGGCCAAAATCGACGCCCGAGCCTGAAAACACCGGCCGACGCCCGAAATCGACTTTTGAAGCCGAAACGCCACCCGGCCGATGGCCAAATCGACTTTGCCAAAACCCGACCCGGCCGCTGAAATCGACGAAGCCGAAACGCCACCGGCCATGGCGAAATCGACTTTTGACCGCCGACGCGGCCATGAGGCCAAATCGACGTCCGAAGCCGAAAACGCCCGGCCGCCCGGGATGGAAGAAATCGACTTTTTTAAAAACGCCGACTGGAGGCCAAATCAAGTCCGGAGCCAAAACGCCCACCGACCCGCCGCGATGGCCGAAATCGACTTTTTGAAGCCGAACGCCACCGGCGGACGAAATCGACGCCGAGCGATAAAACGCACCTGGGCTGCGGCGGTCGAAATCGACTTTAAAGCCAAACGCTGACCCGGCCGCGAGGAATCGACGCCCGAGCGAAAACGCAGCGCCCGAGACGCAATGGCTGGAATTGACTTTTGAAGCCGAAAACGTCGACTAGGGAAGCGGAGGCCGAAATCGACGCCGAGCCCGAAACGCTGAGCAACAATGGCAGAAATCGACTTTGAAGCCGAACGCAGACCCACGATGGTTAAATGGACTTTAAAGGCACGTAATGGCCAAATCGACTTTTGAAGCCGAAACGCCGAGGCGGAGGCCGAAATCGACGCCCGAGCCAAAACGCCGGGCCGCGATGACCAAATCGACTTTTGAAGCCGAAACGCCGAACAGGGCTGGAGGAAAATCGACTTCGAGCCCGAAACACCGCCGAGCCAATGGCGAAATCGACTTTGAAGGTGAAACCCGGGCCGCGGAGGCCGAATCGACCCGAGCTCGAAACGCCTCGGCTCGGGGAAATCGACTTTTGAAGAAAACGACGCCGGAGGCGAAATCGCCCGAGCCCAAACGCCGGCCGCGATGGCCAAATCGACTTTGAAGCTGAAAACGCCGACCCGCCGCGAGGCCGAAATCGACGTCCGAGCCGAAACTCACCCGGCCGCGATGAAAATCGACTTTTGAAGCGAAAACGCCGACCCGGCCGGAGGCCGAAATCGACTTTGAAGCCGACCGGCCGCGGAGGCCGAATCGACCCGAGCTAAACGCCGGCCGCGGAGGCGAAATCGACGCCCGAGCCCGAAACGCCCGCCGAGCCACAATGAAATCGACTTTGAAGGTGAAAACGCTCGGCCGGGAGGCCGAAATCTACTTTTGAAGCCGACGGCCGGAGGCCAAAATGGACGTCCGATTTCGCCATCGCGACGGGGCGCGATCCGACCTCGAATCGCGTGGGAACGCTGACTTCAAAATCGATTTCGCATCCAAACGCGCCGACGGAGCCTCCGCGCGAGTCGGCGCCATCTTCGGAGACGCCATTGTCGGGCCGCCCGAAGTCGACAGCCCGCGCCCTGAGGCCGAAATCGATTTCGCCGCGGCGCGTTGGCACTTCGATTTGAAGCCGCGGCCCGCCAGAAAAGGCGAAATCATCGCGTTCGAACGCCGACTGCGAGGGTGGAATCGACTTTTGAACGCTCCCGGCCGGATGTTCAAATCGACTTTTGAAGCCGAAACGCCAACCCGGGCCTCGGAGGCCAAATCGACGTCCGAGCCAAAATGCGACCGCGATGGGTGAAATCGACTTTTGAAGCCGAAACACCGCCGGTCGAAATCGACTTTGAAGCTGAAAACGCCAACGCTCAGGATCAAATCACGCCCGAGCCCAAAAACACCCCGGCGCTGATGGAAATCGACTTTTGAAGCCGAAAACGCCGACCGGGCCGCGAGGCCGAATCGACGCCCGAGCCCAAACGCCCCCCGCTGCGGCCAAAAATCGACTTTTAAGCCGAAATGCCGACCCGGCCGCGGCCCAAAATCGACGTCCGAGCCCGAACGCCGCCGGCCGCTGGCCGAAATCGACTTTGAAGCCGAAAACGCCGACCGGGCTGGAGGCCGAAATCGTCCGAGCCAAAACGCCTGGGCCGCGATGGCCGAAATGGACTTTTGAAGCCGAAACTCCGACCCGGCCTCAGGAGGCCAAATCGACGCCGAGCAAAACGCCGACCGCGATGGCGAAATCGACTTTTTAAACCCGCCGGGCGGAGATCAAATCGACATCTGGAGCCGAAAACACCGGCCGCAATGTCCGAAATCGACTTTTGAAGCCAAAAACGCCCCCCCAGGACCGCGATAGCCTAAATCGACTTTTGAAGCTGAAAACACAAACCTGGGCCACGGAGGCCAAAATCAATGTCCGGAGCCCGAAAACTCCGCCCCGGGCCACGATGGCCGAAATCGACTTTTGAAGCAGGAAACGCCGACCCGGGCTGTGGAGTCTGAAATGGACGCCCGATCAAAACGCTCCGGCCGCGATGGCCAAAATCTTTTGAAGCCAAAACGCCGCCCGGCCGCAGAGGCCGAAATCGACGTCCGAGCCCGAAACACCGGCCGATGGCGGGAAATCAACTGAAGCCGAAACGCCAACCCGGGCCGCGATGGCCGAAATCGACTTTTGAAGCCAAAACGCCGACCCGCTGGAGGCCGAAATGGACGTCCGGAGCCCGAAAACGCCCCCCCAAGGCCGCGATGGTCGAAATCGACTTTTGAAGCCGAACGCCGACCGGCCTCGGAGGCCAAATCGTCCGAGCCAAAAACGCCCGCGGCGATGGCCCAAATCGACTTTTGTAGCCAAAAACTCCGACCCCGATCGCTGAGGCCGAAATCGAGTTTTGAGGCCGAAAACGCCGACCCGGCCAGGAAGGCCGAAATCGACGTCCGGAGCCCGAAAACGCCCCCTGGGCCACGATGGTTGAAATCGACTTTTGAAGCGGAAAACGCCGAGTCGGGCCGCGGAGACAGAAAACGGAGTCTGGAACCCGAAAATGCCGACCCGGGCCGCGGAGGCCGAAATCGACGCCCGAGCCGAAAACACCCGGGCCGCGATGGCGAAATCGACTTTTGATTTAAAAGACCACCCGAGCCGCTGGAGGCAAATCGACGCCGAAGCCGAAAACGCCTCCCGGCGCCGCACGAAAAATCGACTTTGAAGCCGAAACGCCGGCCGCTGGCGGAAGAAATCGACTTTTGAAGCCGAAACGCCGACCCGGGCAGCGAGGCCAAAATACGCCGCCCGAGAAACGCAACCCTGGGCCGATGGTCAAATCGACTTTGAAGCCGAAACGCTGACCCGGCCGAGGAAAATCGACGTCCGAGTCGAACGCCCGGCCGCGATGGCTAAAATCGACTTTTGAAGCCGAAACGCCGACCCGGCCGGGAGGCCGAATCGACCGAGCGAAAACGCAACGGCCGCGATGGCCCAAATTGACTTTTGAAGCCGAAAACGCCGACCCGTGCCGCGATGAAAGAAATAGACTTTTGAAGCCGAAAACACGGCCGCAGAGGCGAAATCGACGCCGAGAAAAACGCCCCGACCGCGACGGGCGAAATCGACTTTGAAGCCGAAAATGCCGACCGGTGGAGGCCGAAATCGACGTCCGAGCCGAAAACGCACTCGGCCGCGATGGCAGAAATGGACTTTTCAAGCCAATAACTCCGACCCGTGCCGGGGAGGCCGAAATCGACGTCCGGAGCCTGAAAACGCCTCCCCGGGTCACGATGGCGCAAATTGACTTTTGAAGCCGAAACGCACCCGGCCGCGGAGGCCAAATCGACGTCCGAGCCGAAAACGCCCCGCCCCAATGGCTGAAATCGACTTTTGAAGCCAAAAACCGGTGGCGGAGGTCGAAATCGACTTTTGAAGCTGAAACGCCGACTGGCCGGAGTCAAAATTGACGCCCGAGCCCGAACCCGGCCCCGCTACGATGGCCAAATCGACTTTGAAGCCGAACGCAGGCCGCAGAGGCCAAAATCGACGCCCGAGCCAGAAAACGCCTCAGGCTGCGATGGTCGAAATCGACTTTGAAGCCGAAAACGCCGACCGGCTCGGAGGCCGAAATCAATGTCCGGAGCCAAAACACTCCCCCCAGGAGGCAATGGATAAAATTGACTTTTGAAGCCAAAAACGCCGAGTTGGGCCGCGGAGACTGAAAACGGGTTGAACCGAAAATGCCGACCGGGCCGGAGGCCGAAATCGACGTCCGAGCCAAACGCCGGGCGGTGATGGTCGAAATCGACTTTGAAGGCGAAAACGCCCGGCCGCCGAAAATCGATGTCCGAGCCCGAAACACGGCCGCGATCGCGAAATCGACTTTGAAGCCGAACGCCGACGGCCGCCGCTGGAGGCCGAAATCGACGAAAAACCGCCGCCCGCCGCACGATGGCAAATCGACTTTTGAAGCCGAAAACGCACCCGGCCGCGGAGGCAGAAATCGATCCGGAGCAAAACACCGGAGCAATGGATAAAATCGACTTTTGAAGCCGAAAACGCCGACCCGGTGGAGGCCGAATTGACGTCCGAGAAACGCCACGCTGGCCGCGCGTCCAAATCGACTTTTTGAAGCCGAAATGCAGACCCGGCCGAAGGCCGAAATCGACGTCCGAGCAAAACGCCACCCGGCCGCGATGGCCAAATCGACTTTGAAGCCGACGCAGACCCGGCCGGAGGCCGAAATCGACGTCCGAGCAAAACGCTCGGGCGAAATCGACTTTTGAAGCGAAAACGCCGACGCCGGAGGCCGTAATTGACGTCCGAGCCCGAAACGCCACCGGCCGCATGGCCCGAAATCGACTTTTTGAAGCCGAAATGCAGACCCGGCCGCGAGGCCGAAATCGACGCCCGAGCCAAAACGCCCGCTGGGCGCGAAATCGACTTTGAAGCCAAAACGCCGACCCGGCTCGGAGGCCAATCAAGTCCGGAGCCCGAAACACCCCGGGCCGCGATGGCCAAATCGACTTTTGAAGCCAAAACTCGACCGGCCGCTGAGGCCGAAATCGAGTTTTGAAGCCGAAACGACCGCCGCCCAAATCGACGCCGAGCCCGAAAACGCCCCCTGGGCCACGATGGTTGAAATCGACTTTTGAAGCGGAAAACGCCGAGTCGGGCCGCGATGGCCAAATCGACTTTTGAAGCTGAAAACGCAGACCGGGGCAGCGGAGGCCAAAATCGACGTCCAGAGCCAGAAAACGCCCCTCCGGGCCGTGATGGCCCAAATCGACTTTTGAAGCAAAACGCCGACCGGGCCATGAGGCAGAATCGACGAGCCCGAAACGCCGGGCCGCGATGGCGAAATCGACTTTTGAAGCCGAAATCGACCGGGCCGCGGAGCCGAATCGACGCCCGAGCCGAAAACGCCCCGACCGCGAAGGGCCGAAATCGACTTTTGAATAAAACGCAACCCGGCCAGGAGGCCAAATTGACGCCGAGCCTGAGCCCCCCGCCGCGATGGCCAAATCGACTTTTGAAGCCAAAACGCCGACTGGCCGGAGGTAGAAATCGACATCTGGAGCCAGAACACCTCGGGGCCGCGATGGTCAAATCGACTTTTTGTAGCCTAAAACGCCGACCGGGCAGCGGAGGCCAAAATCGACGCCGAGCCCGAAACGCCCCGGCTAGGATGAACGAAATCGACTTTTGAAGCCGAAAACGCCGACCCGGCCGGAGGCCGAAATCGACGCCCGAGTGAAAACGCCCGGCCGCGATGGCCAAATCGATTTTTGAAGCCGAAAACGCCGAGCAGTGGAGGCCAAATCGCCCGAGCCGAAAACGCCACCGGCCCGATGGTCAAAATGGACTTTCGCCAATAACTCGACCCGGCCGAGGCGAAATCGACGTCCGAAGCCCGAAAACGCCACCCGGGCCGCGATGGAAGAAATAGACTTTTGAAGCCGAAAACGCCGACCTGGGCCGCGGAGGCCAAAATCTAAGTCCGGAGCCCGAAAACGCCCCCCCCGGGTCGCGATGGCCGAAATCGACTTTTGAAGCCGAAAACGCCGACCCGCGACACGGAGGCCGAAATCGACGTCGAGAGCCCGAAAAACTCCGGCCGCATGGCCTAAATCGACTTTTGAAGCCGAAAACGCTGACCTGGGCCGCAGAGGACGAAATCGACGTCCAGAGCCCGAACGCCCGCCGCTTCGGCCGCTGGCGAAAATCGACTTTGAAGCCGAAACGCCAACCCGGCCGCTGGAGGCCGAAATCGACGAGTCCAAAACGACCGCGATGGTGAAATCGACTTTGAAGCCAAAACGCCTCGGCCGCTGGCGGTCAAATCGACTTTTGAAGCTGAAAACGCCGCGCTCAGGGAGACCAAATCAACGCCCAAGCCCGAAACACCCGACGCGATGTCAAATCAACTTTGAAGCCAAAACGCCGACCGCAGAGGCCGAATCGACGCCCGAGCCCGAAAACGCCTCGACTGCTTGGCCGAAACGCTTTAAGCCGAATGCCGACCCGGCCGCAGAGCCCAAAATCGACGTCCGAGCCCAAAACGCCTGGCGGCGGTCGAAATCGACTTTTGAAGGCGAAAACGCCGACCGGCCGCGAGGCCGACGACGCCCGAGCCGAACGCCACCCGGCCGCACGCCGAATCGACTTTTTGCAGACCCGGCGGAGGCCGAATCGACGCCGAGCTCGAACGCCGGCGGCGATGGTCGAAATCGACTTTGAAGGCGAAAACGCCGGAGGCGAATCGACGCCCGAGCCCAAAACGCCACCCGGCCGCGATGGCCCAAAATCGATTTTTAAAGCCGAAATGCAGACCCGGCCGGAGGCCGAAATCGATGTCCGAGCCCGAAACGCTCCGGCCGGCGGCCGAAATCGATTTTGAAGCCAAAACGCCGACCGGCCGAGCCAAATCAAGTCCGAGCCCGAACACCGGCGCGCGATGGCCAAATCGACTTTTGAGCCAAAAACTCCGACCCCGATCGCTGAGGCCGAAATCGAGTTTTGAGGCCGAAAACGCCGACCCGGGTCGCGGAGTCCGAAATCGATTTCCGGAGCCGGAAAACGCCCCCCCGGGCCGCGATGGCCGAAATGGACTAAGCCAATAACCGACCGGGCCGCGAGGCCGAAATCGACGCCCGAGCCCAAAAACGCACCGCCACGCGGACGAAATCGACTTTTGAAGCTGAAAACGCCTGACCCGCGCCGCGGAGGCCCAAACTGATTTCCGGAGATGGAAAACGCCCCCCCGGGCTGCGATGGCCAAAATCAACTTTTAAGCCGAAAACTCCGACCCGGGCCGGAGGCCAAAACTGACTTCGAGACGAAAACGCCGGCCGCGAGGCCAAAATCGACTTTTGAAGCGAACGACCCGCTGGAGGCCAAATCAAGTCCGAGCCAGATAATGCCCGCCTCCGGCGTCCAAATCGCCATTTAAAGCCAAAAACTCCGACTAGGGCTGTGGAGGCCGAAATCGATGTCCAAAGCCCGAAAACGCCCCCCCCGCCCAGTCGCTATAGCCGAAATCGACTTTTGAAGCCCAAAACGCCTGACCCGCGCCACGGAGGCCGAAACCGACTTCCGAGCCGAAACGCCGGCCGCGATGGCCAAAATTGACATTTAAGCCAAAAACGCCGACGCGGGCTGCGGAGGCCGAAATCGATTTCCGAGCGAAACGCCGGCCGCGATCAAAATCGCTTTTGAAGCCGAAACACCGACCCGACCATAGCGCCAAAATTTCGCCTCCGCAGCCCGGCCGCTGGGCTTCAAAGTCGAGCCATCACGCCCGGGGCGCGGCTCTGAACGATCGATTTTCCGCAGCCCGGGCCGCGATGGTCAAAAGTAGATTTGACTATCACGACCCGGGGCCCGCCCGACGCCCATTTTGCCTCCGGCGGGGTCCGCCAGCTTCAAAGTTGATTTCGCCTCACGCGGGTCCGTGAGGCTTCAAAGTCGATGTCGACCATCGCGAGCCGGGGCGCGAAATCGATTTCGCCATTGCGCACAGGCCGCCGACGCCAATTTCGCCGCGCGCTGGTCGGCATTTTAGGCTTCAAAGTAGATCGCGCCCGGGGCATTTTTGGCCCGACATCGATTTCAGCCTCCGGGCGCTGGTCGGCGCTGACTTCAAAAGTCTCTTTGACCATCGCCCGGGGCGTTGCTTCAAATGTCGATTCGCCATCGCGCCCGTGGAGCGCACCCGACGACGATTTCGCCTCCGCAGCCCGGCCGGGTTTCGCTTCAAAGCCGATATCGCCTCGCGCCCGGTCGGCATTTTCGACTTCAAAAGTCAATTTGGTCCATCGCGGCCCGCGTGGGGGTTTTCTGGCTAAGGACGTCGATTTCGCCTGGCTCGGGCGCTGGCTTCAAAAGTAGATTCCGCCATCGCGGGCGCGGGCCCGACCGACGCCTCCTTGGCCCGGTCTGCGCGGATTCAAAATCCATTTGACCACCGCCCCGGCGCGGCTTCAGATGTCACTTTGACTCCACGCCCGGCCGCCAGCTTCAAAGTCGACGCTGGCGGTGGGTGGCCCGACGCCGATTTCGCCTCCGCGCTGGTCGGCATTTCGTTTAAAAGTCTCTTTCACGCATCGCGCCTGGGGGCATCGATCCGACATCGATTTCGCCTCGCGCAGTCGCCATTTTAGGCTTCAAGGTCGACTCGCCACGCGGGTCGGCCGGCCGCGGAAAGTCAACGCCTTCACGCTGGGGCTTTTGAAGCCCGAACGCCGATCGCCTCCGCCACGGTCAGTGTTTCGTGTAGATTTCGCCATCGCGCACAGGGGGACATTCGCCGACGCCGACGATCGCCTCCGCCAGAGTCGGGCTGATCCAAAATCCATTTCACCACCGCCCCGGAGGGCGGTGGCTACGGACGATTTATTTCGCCTCCTCGGCCGGGAGGCGGCTTCAAAAGTCGAGCATCGCCTCGCGCCCAGGGTCGGTGGCTACAAAGTCTTCGCATTGCGCACGGGGCGATTCGGCCCGAGGTCGATTTCGCTCGCGCGCTGGTCGGCTTGACCAAAGTCTCTTACAACGCGCCTCGGGGGCCGGATCTGACGATTTCGCCATCGCGCCCGGGGCGCTGGCCCGACGCCGATTTCGCCTCCGCGCCCGCAGGCGCCGCTTCAAAAGTCGACGGGTCATAGCGCACGCTGGCCGCGGACGCCGATTTCGCCACGCCCGGGCCGTATTTTCGGATTAAAACGATTCACCACCGCCCGGGGCGCTTCAGAAAACGACGATTCCGCGCCCGCGGTCGCGCTTCAAAGTCGATTTTGGCCAGCGCCCCGGGGCTGGTTCCGATGTTGATTTCGCATCGCAGCCCGGGACGCGCGACGAGCCCAGACGCCGATTTTGGCCTCCGCAGCCCGGCGGCATTTTCGTTTCCGTTGATCTCGCCGCGCGGCCGCCGGGCTTCAAAGTCAATTTGGGCCATCATGGCCCGCGTGGAGGTTTTCGGGCTCCGGACGTCGATTTCGGCCTCCGCGGCCCGGGTCAGCGCTTTCGGATTCAAAAATCGATTTCCGCCACCGTGTCCCGGGAGGGGGTGTCTTCGGGCTTCAGAAGTCGATTTCGGACTCCGCGGCCCGGGTCGGCGCTTTCGGCTTTAAAAGTCCATTTCGGCCATCGCGGCCTGGGTGTGCGTTTTCGCACTCTGGACGTCGATTTCTGCCACTGGGGCCCGTGTCGGCGTTTTCGGCTTTAAATGTCGATTTCGGCCATCGCGGCCCGGGGGGGCGGCCCGGGGGGGCGTGTTCGGGCTCTGGACGTCGATTTCGGCCTCCGTAGCCCGGCTCGGCGTTTTCGGCTTCAAAAGTCGATTTCGGCCACAGCAGCCCGGGGGGGCATTTTCGAACCCCAGACATCGATTTCGGCCTCCGCGGCCCTGGTCGGCAATTTCGGCTTCAAAAGTCGATTTCGGCCTCCGTGGCCCGGGTCGGTGTTTTCGGCTTCAAAAGTCGATTTCGGCCATCGCGGACCATGGGGGCATTTTCAGGCTCCTGACGTCGATTTCGGCCCCCACGCACCGGGTTGGTGTTTTCGGCTTCAAAAGTCAATTTGGGACATCGCGTCCCGGGGTGGCGTTTTCCGGCTCCGGACGTCTATTTCGGCCTCCGCGCCCCGGGTCGGCGTTTTCGGCTTCAAACGTCGATTTCGGCCATCGTGGACCGTGGGGGCGTTTTTGGGCTCCTGACGTTGATTTCAGCCTACGCGGCCCGGGTCGGCGTTTTCGGCTTCAAAAGTCAATTCAGGCGATTGCGGCCCGGGGGGGGCGTTTTTGGACTCCGGACGTCGATTTTGGGCTCCGCGCCAGGGGCGTCGTTTTCGGGCTTCGGATGTCTATTCCGGCCTCCGCGGCCCGGGTCGGCGTTTTCGGCTTCAAAAGTTGATTTCGGCCATCGCATCCCGGGGGGGGGCCGCGTTTTGGGCTACGGATGTCAATAATGGCATCAGCGGCCGGGGCGTTTTAGGTTCCAGACGTCAATTTCAGCCTCCGCTGTCCGGTCGGCGCTGGCCCGACCTCACTTTCGCCTCCGCGGCCGGGGGCCATTTTGGCCCGGTCATTGATTTTCGTCGTGGCAGGGTCGCTGCCGCTTCAAAAGTTGATTTTGGCCATCGCATCCCGGGGGGGGGGCCGCGTTTTTGGGCTACGGATGTCAATAATGGCATCAGCGGCCAGGGGGGGCGTTTTCAGGCTCCAGATGTCGATTTCGGTCTCCACGGCCCCGGTCGGTGTTTTCGCGTTCAAAAGTCGATTTCGGCGTCCGCGGTCCGGGTCGGCTTATTTGGCTTCAAAAGTCAATTTCGCCCAAAAGGCCCGGGGGCGCGTTCTTGGGCTATAGACGTGGATTTCAGCCTGCACGCCACGGGGGGTGTTTTCAGTGTCCGTACGTCGATTTCGGCTTCCGCGGCCCGGGTCGGCGTTTTCGGGCTCCGGACATCGATTTCGGCGTCTGCGGTCCAGGGGGCCGTTTTCGGTTTCAAAAGTCGATTTCGGCCGTTAACGCCCGGGGGGGCATTTTCGGGCTCCGGACGTCGATTTCTGCCTCCGCGTCCCGGGGGTGCCATTTTTGAGCTCCGGACGTCGATTTTGGCGTCCGCGGCCAGGGGGGGCATTTTCGGGCTTCAGATATCTATTTCGGCCTCCGCAGCGTGGGTCGGCGTTTTCAGTTTCAAAAGTCGATTTCGGCCATCGTGACCCGGGGGGGCATTTTCGTGCTCCGGACGTCGATTTTGGTTTCCGCGGCCCGGATCGGCGTTTTCGGCTTCAAAACTCGATTTTGGCCATCGTGGCCTGGGGGCGTTTTCGGGATCCGCCGGACGATTTCGGTCTCCGCGGCACGGGTCGGAGTTTTCGGCTTCAAAAGTCGATTTCGGCCATTAAGGCCTGGGGGGCTTTTTCGGGCTTCGGACGTCGATTTCGGCCTCCGCGGCCCCGGTCTGCGTTTTCAGCTTCAAAAGTAGATTTCGGCCATTGCAGCCTGGGGGGGGGCGCTTTTGGGCTCCGTACGTCGATTTTGGTGTCCGCGGCCATGGGGGACGTTTTCGGGCTCCAGATGTCGATTTCGGTCTCCACGGCCCCGGTCGGTGTTTTCGCGTTCAAAAGTCGATTTTGGACATAGCGTGCCGGGGGGGGGGCATTTTCGGGCTGCGGATGTCGATTTCGGCCTGCGCGCACGGGGCGTTTTCAGTGTCCATACGTCGATTTTGGCCTCCGCGTCCTGGGGCCATTTTGAGTTCCGAAAACGCCGAACCGGGCCGCGGAGGCCGAAATCGACGTCCGGAGCCCGAAAACCCCCCCCCCCGGGCCACGATGGCCCATATTGACTTTTGAAGCCAAAGACGCCGATCCGGGCCGAGGAGTCCGAAATCCACGTCCAGAGCCCGAAAATGCCCCCCCGGGCCGTGATGGCCGAAATCCACTTTTGAAGCTGAAAACGCCGACCCGGGCCGCGGAGGCCGAAATCGTCTTCCGGAACCTGAAAACGCCCCCCCCGGCCGTGATGGCCGAAATCGACTTTTGAAGCCGAAAACGCCGACCCGGGCCGCAGAGTCCAAAATCGACGTCCGGAGCCGTAATATGCCCCCTTGCCCCACAGTCCGAAATCGACTTTTGATGCCAAAAACACAAACCAGGGCCACGGAGGCCGAAATCGACGTCCAGAGTCCGAAAACACCCCCCGGGGCCGCAATGGCCGAAATCGATTTTTGAAGCCGAAAACGCCAACCCGGGTCGCGGAGGCCGAAATCGACTCCCGGAGCCCGAAAACGCTCCCCCGGGCCACGATGGGCAAAATAGAGTTTTCAAGCCGAAAACGCCAACCTGTGCCCCGGGCTCCGAAATCGACATCCGAAGCCCGAAAACTCCCCCCCGGGCCGCGATGGCCGAAATCGACTTTTGAAGCCGAAAACGCTGACCCGGGCCGTGGAGGCCGAAATCGACGTCCGGAGCCCGAAAAGGCCAACCGGGCCGCGATGGCCGAAATCTCCTTTTGAAGCCGAAAACGCCGACCCGGGCCGTGGAGGCCGAAATCGAAGTCCGGAGCCCGAAAAGGCCCCCCGGGCCGCCATGGCCGAAATCTCCTTTTGAAGCGGAAAGCGCCGACCGAGGTCGCAGAGGCCGAAATCGACTTTTGAAGCTGAAAACGCCGACCCGGGTCGCAGAGGGTGAAATCAACGTCCGGAGCCCGAAAACACCCCCTCGGGCCGCGATGGCCGAAATCGAATTTGAAGCCGAAAACGCCGACCCGGGCCGAGGAGGCAGATATCTACATCCGGACCCGAAAACCTCCCCCGGGCCGCGATGGCGAAATCGACTTTTGAAGCCGAGAACGCCGATCCGTGCTGCGGAGGCCGAAATTGACGTCCGGAGCCCGAAAACGCCCCCCAGGCCGCGATGGTCAAAATCGACTTTTGAAGCCGAAAATGCCCACCCTGGCCGAGGAGGCCGAAATCGACGTCTGAAGCTCGAAAACTCCCTCCCGGGCTGCGATGGCCGAAATCGACTTTTGAAGCCGAACGCCGTCCCGCGCCGGAGGCCGAAAACGACGTTCCCCAGCCCAAAAAGGCCCCCCCGTTCCGCCATGGCCGAAATCGACTTTTGAATGCGAAAACGCCGACCCGGGCCGTGAAGGCCGAAATCGACTTCCAGAGCCTGAAAACATCCACCCGGGCCGCGATAACCAAAATCGACTTTTGAATCCGAAAATGCAGACCCGGGCCGTGATGGCTGAAATCGACTTTTGAAGTCGAAAAAGCCAACCCGGTTCGCGGAGGGTGAAATCAACTCCCGGAGCCCGAAAACGCCCCCCCAGGCCGCGATGGCCGAAATCTACTTTTGAATCCGAAAATGCCGACACAGGCCGAGGAGGCCGAAATCGACGTTCGGAGCCCTAAAACGCCCCCTCGGGCCTCGATGACCGAAATTGACTTTTAAGCCGAAAACGCCGACCCGGGCCGCAGAGGCCGAAATCGACATCCGGTGCCTGAAAACGCTCCCCCAGGCCACGATGGCCGAAATCGACTTTTGAAGCCGAAAACGCCGACCTGGGCCGCAGAGGCCGAAATCGACTTTTAAAGCCAAAAACGCCGAGACGGGCCGCGGAGGCCGAAATCGAATGTTGAAGCCGAAAACGCCGACCCGGGCCCCAGACGCCGAAATCAACATCGGGAGCCTGAAAACGACCCCCCGGGCCGCGATGGCTGAAATCGACTTTTGAAGCCGAAAACGCCAACCCGGTTCGCGGAGGGTGAAATCAACTTCCGGAGCCCGAAAAAGCCCCTCCCAGGCAGCGATGGCCAAAATCGACTTTTGCATCTGAAAACAGCGACCCGGGCCACGGAGGCCGAAATCAACGTCCGGAGCCCGAAACGCCCCCCCCCCCCGGGACGCGATGGCCGAAATCGACTTTTAAAGCCGAAAACGCCGACCCGGGCCGCGGACACCAAAATCGACATCCGGAGCCCGAAAATGCCCCCCCCGGGCCGCGATGCCCGAAATCATCTTTTGAAGCCAAAAACGCCGACCCGGGCCAAGGAGGCAGAATTCGACATCCGGAGCCTGAAAACGACCCCCGGGCCGCGATGGTCAAAATCGACTTTTGAAGCTGAAAATGCCCACCCGGGCCGAGGAGGCCGAAATCGACATCCGGAGCGCGAAAACGCCCCCCGGGCCGCCATGGCCGAAATCGACTTTGGAAGCCGAAAACTCCAACCCGGGCCGCAGACTCAGAAATCGACGTGCAGAGCGCGAAAACGCCCTCCCGGGCTGCGATGGCCGAAATCGACTTTTGAAGCCGAAAACGCCGACCCTGGCCACTGAGACAAAAATCGACGTCAGGAGACAGAAAAAGCCCCGGCTGCGATGGCCGAAATCGACTTTTAAAGCCGAAAACGCCGACCTGGGCCACCGAGGCCGAAATCGATGTCCGAGCCTGAAAATGCCCCGGGCCGTGATGGCCGAAATAGACTTTTGAAGCCGAAAAGACCAGCCCCGGGCCCCGGAGGCCGAAATCGACGTCTGGAGCCCGAAAAGGCCCCCCTGGGCCGCGATGGCCGAAATCTACTTTTGAAGCCGAAAACGCCGACCCGGGCCCCGGACGCCGAAATCGACATCCGGAGCCCCAAAACACACCCCGGGCCGCTATGGGCGAAATCGACTTTGGAAGCCGAAAAATCCGACCCGGACCTCGGAGGCCGAAATCGACGTCCGGAGCCCGAAAATGCCCCCCCGGGCCGCGATGGCCGAAATCTACTTTTGAAGCTGAAAACGCCGACCAGGGCCACGGAGGCCGAAATCGACATCCGGAGCCTGAAAAAGCCCCCCCGGGCCGCGATGGCCGAAATCGACTTTTAAAGCAGAAAACACCAACCCGGGCCGCAGAGGCAGAAATCGACGTCTGGAGCACGAAAAGGCCCCCCCTGGCCGCGATGGGCGAAATCGACTTTTGAAGCTGAAAATGCACACCTGGCCACGGAGGCCGAAACCGACATCCGGAGCCCCAAACCCCGGGCCGCTATGGCCGAAATCGACTTTGGAAGCCGAAAACGCCGACCCGAGCCGCGAAGTCAAAACTCGACGTCCGGAGCCCTAATATGCCCCGTTGCCGCGATACCGAAAATTGACTTTTGAAGCTGAAAACGCCGACCCGGGCCCCGGAAGCCGAAATCGACATCCGGAGCCCGAACCGCCCCCCCCCGCCCGGCCGCTATGGCCGAAATCGACTTTGGAAGACGAAAACGCCGACCCGAACCTCGGAGTCCAAAATCGACGTCCGGAGCCCTAAAACGCCCCCTTACCGCGATGGCCGAAATCTACTTTTGAAGCCGAAAATGCCGACCCGGACCACGGAGGCCGAAATCGACGTCCGGGGCCCGAAAACGCCCCAGACCACGATGGCCAAAATCGACTTTTCAAGCCGAAAACGCCGACCCTGGCCGCGGAAACCGAAATCGACCTCCGGAGCCAGAAAACGCCTCCTCAGGCCGCGATGGCCGAAATCGACATTTGAAGCTGAAAACGCCGACCCAGGCCGCGAAGGCAGAAATCGACTTTTGAAGCAGAAAACGCCGACCCGGGCCCCGGACGCCGAAATAAACTTCCGGAGCCCGAAAATGCCCCGGGCCGCGATGGCTGAAATCGACTTTTAAATCAGAAAACGCCGACCAGGGCCACGGAGGCCGAAATTGACGTCCGGAGCCCGAAAACGCCACCCCGGTCCACGATGGCCGAAATCGACTTTTCAAGCCGAAAACGCACACCTGGGCCACGGATGCCGAAATCGACGTCCAGAGCCCCAAACCCCGGTCCGCGATGGCCGAAATCTACTTTTGAAGCCGAAAACGCCGACCCAAACCACGGAGGCTGAAATCGACGTCCGGGGCCCGAAAACGCCCCCCCGGGCCACGATGGCCAAAATCGACTTTTCAAGCCGAAAACACCGACCAGGGCCGCGGAGGCTGAAATCGACCTCCGGAGCCAGAAAACGCCCCCCCGGGCCGCGATGGCCGAAATCGACTTTTGAAACCGAAAACGCCGACCCAGGCCGCGAAGGCAGAAATCGACTTTTGAAGCAGAAAACGCCGACCCAGGACCAGTACGCCAAAATAAACTTCCGGAGCCCGAAAACGCCCCCCCGAGCCGTGATGGCCGAAATTGACTTTTGAAGCCGAAAACGCACACCCGGCCAAGGAGGCCGAAATCGACGTCCAGAGCCCCAAACCGCCCCCCGGGCCGCTAAGGCCGAAATCGACTTTGGAAGCCGAAAACGCCGACCCGGACCTCGGAGGCCGAAATTGACGTCCAGAGCCCTAAAACGCCCCCTTGCCGCGATGGCCGAAATCTACTTTTGAAGCTGAAAATGCCGACCAGGGCCACGGAGGCCGAAATTGACGTCCGGAGCCCGAAAACGCCACCCCGGGCCACGATGGCTGAAATCGACTTTTCAAGCCGAAAACGCACACCTGGGCCACGGATGCCGAAATCGACGTCCGGAGCCCCAAACCGCCCCCCCCCCCCCGGTCCGCGATGGCCGAAATCTACTTTTGAAGCCGAAAACGCCGACCCAAACCCCGGAGGCCGAAATCGACATCCGGGGCCCGAAAACGCCCCCCCCGGGCCACGATGGCCAAAATCGACTTTTCAAGCCGAAAACGCCGACCCGGGCCACGGATGCCGAAATCGACGTCAGGAGCCCCAAACCGCCCCCCAGGCCGCTAAGGCCGAAATCGACTTTGGAAGCCGAAAACGCTGACCCGAACCTCGGAGGCCGAAATTGACATCCGGAGCCCTAAAACACCCTCTTGCCGCAATGGCCAATATCGACTTTTGACGCCGAAAACGCCGACCCGGCCACGGAGGCCGAAATCGACGTCCGGAGCCCCCAAGCCCCCCGCCTCGGGCCCCTATGGGCGAAATCGACTTTAGAAGCCGAATACGCTGATCCGGACCTCAGAGGCCAAAATCGACGTACGGAGCCATAAAACACCCCCTTGACGCGATGGCCGAAATCTACTTTTGAAGCCGAAAACGCCGACCCGAGCCCTGGACGCCGAAATTGACTTCCGGAGCCCGAAAACGCCCCCCCCCCTCCGGGCCGCGATGGCCGAAATTGACTTTTGAAGCCGAAAACGCACACCCGGCCATGGAGGCCGAAATCGACGTCCCGAGCCCCAAACCTCCCCCCGGGGCCGCTATGGGCAAAATCGACTTTGGAAGCCGAAGACGCCAACCTGGGCCGCGGAGGCCAAAATCGACTTCCGTAGCCTCAAAGCGCCCCCTCGGGTGCGATGGCCTGTGACGGACCGGGCCGGTCTGGGCACCGCTGAGGGTGTCTGCTCAGGGCGAATTGCTCAAATCCGGGGCTCCTTACAGCTCCCAGACTGGTGGCTTCTCCAAACAGGCCACAAACCAGTCCCACAGAGCGCTTCAGCTACCTGCCTGAGGCCTCACGAGCAAAACCCCTCTGACACTCCAGCAATATCCGTGCCCCAGATGGCCCCGGGCCTCATACACAGGTGGGGGGTCCTAGCACCCAATCCCACCTATCCCGAACAAGTTCTGTCCGGTTCCAAGAAACCAGCCACAGATCCCTGGTCAATTTACTCCGGATCTTACCCACAAATCACGCTGGGCCAATCCTTCAGCATCTAACATCTAAAGGTTTATTATTACAATAAAGAAAAGCATGAGAGTAAGGTTGTTAAAGGATAGTACATTACATGCATCGAATCTCCCAGTTCTCGATGCAGGCTCTAGCAGAGATGTTACAGCTGCTGGTCTAAAAGTCCTTGTTGTGCATCCTAGGATCAGGATGGGTCCACAGTTCTTCCGGGCTCTTCGATCCCTGCACTGCTGCCTCTGGGATGAAGTGCTGAGCTGAAGACCAAGATGGCGTCGTCCACATGGCCTCTTTGTACATCCTTCCTGGTCTCTTCTTGGCTGCAGCAGGTCACCTGGCCAGCGGCCAATCTCTGTGTTCCTGCTGGCAGCTCTCAGGTGTCAGGCCTCATTCTTTAGGTGTGTCCTTGGCCCATTGAGTGCCATTGTCCCACAGGGCCTCGCTAATTAGCATGTCCATAGGCCAGGCCCTGCCCAATGCTCAACCACATGTATGGATACTGAATATTTCCCTGCAAGTACATGCTTATAATTCCACACACAGACATTATACAAATACATGAACAGCGTACACAGGATTAGCAGCCAGTGAGCTTCTATTCAACACCCCACACGGCCCCCTTTTATACCATTTTTGGGGCCAACACCCCCACCTACGGTGCATCAGTGATCTGGCTGCTCCCCTCAAAATCCAGTAATGTGACATGGCCGAAATAGACTTTTCAAGCCGAAAACAGCGACCCAGGCCCGCGGAGGCCAAAATCGACATCCGGAGCCCGAAAACGCCCCCCCGGGCCGCGATGGCCAAAATCGACTTTTGAAGCCGAAAACGCCGACCCGGGCCGAAGAGGCCAAAATCGACTTCGGGAGCCCGAAAACGCCGAGCCGGGCCGCGAAGCCCGAAATCGACGACCGGAGCCCAAAAGCTCCCCGAGGGCCTCGATGGTCGAAATCGACTTTTGAAGCCGAAAACGCCAACCCGGGCCGAGGAGGCCGAAATCGACTTCGGGAGCCCGAAAACGCCGACCCGGGCCGCGGAGCCCGAAATCGACGACCGGAGCCCAAAAGCTCCCCGAGAGCCTCGATGGTCGAAATCGACTTTTCAAGCTAGAAACGCCGAACCGGGCCTCGGGGGCCGAAATCGACGTCCGGAACCCTAAATCATCCTCTTTCCGCGATGGCCGAAATCTACTTTTGAAGCCGAAAACGCCGACCCGGGCAGTGGAGGCCGAAATCGACTTCCGGAGCCTGAAAACGCCCACCCGGGCCGCGATGGCCGAAATTGACTTTTGAAGCCGAAAACACTGACCCGGGCCGCGGACTCCAAAATCAACGTCCGGATCCCTAATATGCTCCATTGCAGGGATGGCCGAAATCGACTTTTGAAACCAAAAACGCCAACCCGGGCCCCGGACGCTGAAATCGACTTTTAAAGCTGAAAATGCCGACCCGGGCCACGGAGGCCGAAATCGACTTTTAAAGCTGAAAACGCTTACACAGGCCGTGGAGGCCGAAATCGACATCCGGAGCGCAAAAACGCCCTCCCAGGCTGTGATGGCCGAAATCAACTTTTGAAGCCGAAAACGCCGACCCGGGCAGCGGAGGCCGAAATCGACGTCCGGAGCTCGAAAATGCCCCCCGGGCCGCGATGACCGTAATCGACTTTTGAAGCCGAAACCGCTGATCCTGGCCACTGATACAGAAATCGAAATCCGGAGCCCGAAAACGCCCCCCCGGGCCGTGATGGATAAATGTATTTAGTCTCTCCCGGCTTCGGGGCAGGTGCCTCTCCCTTTTTCTTCTCCTTCGCCATCCCTGGGTATGCGGGCTTGCTCGCTTCTCACCCTTTTTAGCTGCTGGGATGAAAAATAGTATAATAGGTCTGTCCTCGCTCGCCACTCTTCTGGGCTGCTTGGCTGGAATGGCGTGTGGGGTGGCTTTCGCTTGGCTTCCCCAGGCCAGCGCAGGCGCTCTCTGCTCTGCTCTGCTCTGCTCTCCTTTCCTTTCCTTTCCTTTCCTTTCCTTTCCTTTTCTTTTCCCAGGCTGCCATCACAGCAGCATCGCAAGCAGAAGGAAGGTGTGTCAGCCCAGCCGAGGGCACGCCAGCCGCCACGGACACATGCCTGCCAGCCGGCCGGCAGTCAGCGTGGTGACGCCGGGGCGCCAGGAGGAGCTATGCAGATGAACGGCGGCCAAGCCAAACCGGCCGGCCGCGGGGAGTGGCCTCAGCAAGGGCAGGGTTGTTTAATAAAGGGGCCGGGGGATGTTAAGAAATAAGCGTTCATCAATGAGAATCAGGGCAAGAAATGGCAGTGCATGACTGACGGAAGGAAGGAGTGAGTGCGTGCTTGGAAGAGAAGCGAACGGCACAGAAGAGAGGCAGAGGCAGAGGCAGAAAGAGTGTGGGAAAGCCGTCCGCGGGGAGTCGGCCTTGCCAGCGAGCTGTTGACGAGCCCTATTCGCTCCTGCCGGCGGGGCGTCGTACCTGCCAGCGGGGCTGTCAGGAGCTGTTGACGAGCCCCGTTTAACACTAGACTAGCCGCTGCTGCAGGCGCGGCTGGCCGGAGCGAGCGAGCGAGCCGATTGAAGGAGGGAAGGGGGCGGTGCCTACATGCAGATTAGCTCGGGAGAGGTGGAGGCTGCCGGGAGGCGAGCGGGGCGCCGCCCACAGGGCCCCCAGCGTGCGCCCCCGCTCTCCCCCGAGCCTCCCTGCTCCGAGGAAGGGGAGGCTCAAGGAGGCGCGCGGGGTGGGTGAGTCGGTCGGTCGGTCAGTGAGTCACCGTGAGCGAGGAGAGGGCAGCGGGCGGGATTTAGAAAATGTCTATTGCCCCGCCCTGAGGGATGGCGTGGCAGGGGGAGAGTACGCCTGTGCGCGCCATGAACCAAGGTAGATCTCTTTCCTTCTGCGGGGATCGTCCTCTTCTCAGTCTTTTGCTTGGGAGGATACGTAGGAATCTATGTATTAGCTCTCTCCCGGCTTCAGGGCAGGTGCCTCTCCCTTTTTCTTCTCCTTCGCCGTCCCTGGGTATGCGGGCTTGCTCGCTTCTCAGCCTTTTAGCTGGCTGGGATGAAGTGTAGTATATTAGCTCTCTCCTCGCTCGCCACTCTTCTGGGCTGCTTGGCTGGAATGGCTTGTGGGGTGGCTTTCGCTTGGCTTCCCCAGGCCAGCGCAGGCGCTCTTTGCCCTGCTCTGCTCTCCTTTTCTTTCCTTTCCTTTCCTTTCCCCAGGCTGCCATCACAGCAGCATCGCAAGCGGAAGGAAGGTGTGTCAGCCCAGCCGAGGGCACTCCCCGCGGCGGGCCGGGTTGGCTTGGCCGCCGTTCATCTGCATAGCTCCTCCTGGCGCCCCGGGTAACCCCCACTGGCTGACCCTAACCACGGCCCAGCGGCCCATTATGCAAAGAGGGTCTCTCAACCTGTCTAACCAGCTACCCCACAGGGAGAGAGACAAAGGAAGGTGGAATGCTGCCCGGGCTGGGGGGCAGGGCTGGAAGAGAGTGAGTTAGTTTCTGTCTGGGATCATGGAGGAACCAGCCTAAGCCAGGGCTGGGATTTAGGGCCCAGTCTCCCCATTTCAAGGGGGCTGAGGCATCCTAGGCCTGCCCTGTAACCAGATGACATCTGTGCTGTGCTGTGCTGTATCCTGAGAAGCAATAAACTCCTCCATTCTACGGGCTGGTGGAGTCTGTTCGTGCCATTACGGGGGTGCAGGAGTCAGGGGACCCCAACGCGTCGTCACAAGCCTCCAGTAGCTGGAATCTCTTTTTGGTATTTTTTTTTTCCCTCTAAATCACCTCTTTGGCTTTTTTTAAAAAATGTTTGCAGCAATCTTGGCTTGGTACATTTTGGCAACCACCCGTTTATCTGCCAACTGCTGTTCCCCCCTTTGGTTTACACCTTATCTGATGGGAATCCCTTGAGGATGACCCTGTTATCAGGCCCCTTTCCACGACTATTCATGCCTGCTTAGAACCACCCTCTAGAAAATTAAAGCCTTTTAAGTTATTCATAAGAGTTTTTGACTTGATTTTTTCTAGCCAGCCTTTCTCTGCAAACCCCTAAAATTACAACTCTGTGCATGCTTTTTTCAAAATCTTTTCGACCTTACGAACAGTTGTGGTAAGTTTATGAAGGCAGGAAACTAATCCATATGGTTATGTCTACACTAGCTCGTTCGTTCGAGCTAGGTAGGCAAATGCGGGCAACCACGGTTGCAAATGAAGCCCGGGATTTAAATATTCAAACCCTTTCACGGCACACCCTTCTTAGCTCGGCGGGTTATGAGCCGGCGGCCAGTCTGGATAGAAAAGACCAGTTCTTAGTCTATAAGCGTGTGCCGTGCAGATATTTAAATCCATCACAGATAGCCCTAAGCATCCTCAAATGCTTCTAGAAAGAATTCTAGAATCCTGGGGGCATTTGCCGAGCAAGCGTAGCGATTTGTAGTTTATCCCTGGGAATAGTTAGCAGAACAATGTACTTAGCATTTAGGCTAAATGTACGGCTCTCTTTCCCCGACCAAATACGTTCTGACCCCCTTGTTTTCTGTCATCAGAACAAGGGATGAGCTCTCAGCTGGGGATTTCTTAAATCAGACCTCCAAGTTGTTAGAGTACTAGAGAATTGAACCTCAATAGACTCATAGACCTGGCAGAGAGACCTGAGAAGCTCATCAAGTCCAGCCCCCTGTTCTAGGCAGGCCCAATACCAACTAAATCAATCCAGCCAGGGCTTTGTCAAGCCGAGACTTAAACACCTCTAGGGATGGAGACTCCACTACTTCCGCTTCACAACTCTCCTAGTAAAATAGTTTTTCCTAATATCCAACCTGGACCTCTCCCACCATTGCGCCTTGTTCTGCCATATGTCACTACTGAGGACAGCTTTTCTCCATCCTCTTTGGAACCTCCTTCAGGAAGTTGAAGGCAGCTATCAAACCCCCTTCGCTTCTGCAGACTGAACAGACCCAACTCCTCAGCCTCTCTTTATAGGTCATCTGCGCCAGCCCCCTTATCATTTTGGTTGCCCACCACTGGACCCGCTCCAATGCGTCCACATCCTTTTTGTAGTTGGGGGGGGGGCCCAGAACTGGCACCAGTACTCCAGATGTAGAATAAACGTGAATAATGGCAAAATCTGTGAAAAGTGGATTGATTTTGCTTTGTTATTTGAAGTTACAGTTCCTTGCAAAGAGCACATGCATTTTAAATAAGAAACAGCATACTACAGGCAACAATAGAAGGGATTTCTCATTAGAATTGTAGGAGATGAGTAACCTTTTCTTTCAGATAATCTCAAGTAGTATAAAGTAAAAGTTTAAATTGAATATATATTTAAATGGGAGTTAGGTGTTTTTGAAATGAAAGTTAGGCACTCATCTTTAGGCACCTAAATACCTTTGAAAATTTGTCCCTTAGGCTGAAATCTTGTGGACATTCACAACATATTGGGGAAGCTTCTTTTGGATGCAGCAAATTTAAGGTTTGCGATTAAAAATGAGTGCAAAATAATTTTCATTCTTAGTGCTGAAGTGGGTGTGCTTTGCAGTATGTTTTGTTGAGCTGACTGTAGTCCGTGCTTCTTTAAATACTTATACGTTACATAAACAACATTTGTTATTTCTTTCATAGCGTAGTTGGTGGTGTCATCGTTTCACTAAATAGGAATGGTTTAAGGACCAAATTTAATTCCAGTTTCAAAGCCTTTTAAAATAGGAGTCTTTTCATTGAATTTAGTGGACCTTTGATCAAGTGTTCTCTTGGCAGTCAGCAAAAGTGTTCATGTCACCACTGTCTATATTTTAACCAAATTTTTGTTTTAATTTGTAGGCAAGTTCAGAATGCTCACACGGGGATAGACTTGTCAGTGCCAGAGTACCAGGAAATCCGGGGGAGGATACTGTCCGGCCATGTGGAATATCACATTGTAGTTGTTACCCGACTGGCTGCATTCAAATCAGCAAAGCACAAACCCGAGGATGTGGTTCAGTTTATGGTAAGTAGTTAATCATTGCAATGTTTGATAAAGAAATCCTTTGGGGTTTTCCCCTCTAAATCAGCCTTCATTATTTTATACTGTTGTGACATTACATATTTGATTGCATTCACAGTCTTCAGCAATGTACCCACCAATCTTCTCCATCTATGTGCAGAATAATTTTTGTGTGCACTGAGACATGTGCGAATGCACACCACTGTAGAAACAAAAAACCTAGCTGTGGGCATTCTGCTAATCAGATGGACGGCATTTTAATCTCTCGTGAATGACCACACAAATGCCCAGCTTACAGGGAACGCTGGCCTTCAGCATGACAGTGCAGTTTGGGTTGGAACAGAAATAACAGTACTTTGCATTTCAAAGCACTTTACAAAAGTAGGTGAATATTATCTCCACTTAAGACAGGGTAGGAAATCTCTGTGCTCTTTCTTCAACATCTTCTGAGGCTCCCTGTGCTCCCTAAGCTGTTCTTGTTTAGTAATGTGATTTCTCGAATTTCATATGTACTCTGCAGTGGAATTGGTCCAGTTCCCTGTTTATTGTTAGTCATCCTGGCTGTTCACCTTTCCTGGGGAAGTCTTAAAGTAAAGCCGATTTATAGGAATGAATTTTATCCCATCAAATATTTTTTGCTCATTTGACCCCTGAGTTTGTTGGAAAACAGTTATAGCAGGTGGAAGTAATTGTAAACCCTGAGCTTGTGCAGTGGTAGGATATATGGTTCACATTGGTTTACTGTTTTGTATTACAATAGCACCTTGGGCTTAGTTGCATGAGTCCATTGTGCTAGGTATTGTACAAACAGAACCAAAATATGGTCCCTGTCCTATGGAGCTGACAATCTTAAGTACAGGACCAGAGATACCAGATGGATACAGGTAGGCAGAGGACATTAAATTGAGACATTATCGGTCAGCATGACAGGCAGTGGTCTCAAGAAACCAGCAGCCGGACCACTGTCAAGGTTTTTTTGTAGGCATCATGGCAAAAAAGAGTTTTGAGGAGGTTTTTGAAAGAAAATAATGCTATGATTGTGCATGATTGTGGAGAGCAGCTCCCAGACATGAGGGGCAGCTTGGGAGGATGCATGAAGGTGCTAATTTGAAAGTTTAAGAAGCAGGCAGTGGAGGCATCATGGGCCTCTCAGAGTTAGGAGTCAGCTTTTTGACAGTGAGTGAGAGAGGCTAGGCGGGGTGGGGATAGGCTGTTATATGTAGTTAGTCATTTGAACAGGTGTTTCTCAACCAGTGGTATGAGTACCCCTAGGGCACTTGAGAGAAGTCTGGGGGATACGTCAACACAACTGAAATTTGGAGAAAACTGAATTGTCGTTGTAAGTTTTACAGCACTTTATTATTTTTGTACTTTTTACACCCAAACATTTCATCGCCTGCCCATCTACGATTAAGTTGTTTAAACAAATGTGTTGGAATGGTAGAAAAAAATGTTGTGTGTCTGAAAACGGTAAGTACTGGAGTACTTATATATGTATATTTTAAAGGGGACTTTATAAAAAAAAGGTTGTGAAACACTGATTTGAACTGATTGTTTCTGGTCATCATGTCCTTCAAAATTTAGCAGTAGTAGAGCTCATTTTCTCACACTGAGATTTTATTCATAGATTTAAAGCAGAAAACAAGCTTTCCTGATTTTTTTTAACTTCCAATTGGTTTCCTAACTATGAATTAACACGTCATTGAACTGAGCTAGCTGAATTAAGAGAAATGAAGAACGTAGTTTTTCTGCATCTGCAAAGATGCTACTGCTGTCAAAAGCTGGTGTAACATTTCATAAGCATGAAAGAACAGACATGGTGGATCAGACCAATGGTCCATCTAGCACATTATCCTGTCTTTTGACCGTGGACAATGCCAGGTGCTTCAGGAGGAGTGGACAGAACATGCACTTATCAAGATATCCAGTCACAGCTTCTGGCAATTGGAAGCTAAGGGCATCCAGATGTTGGGTGTTTGCGGGGCAGACCTTTCAGTGGGCGAGAGAGGCAAAAGAATCAAGGGTGTAGAAGAGTAAAGCATGAAGAGAATCAATATCATTGTAATTATTGACTAGGGAGGAGAGGGCTGAGAGCAAATGAGAAATCATAAACACTGGTGGATTGGAAGTCACGGAAAAGCTGAGTCACAGGATGTGAGGGATTATGTTCATGGGAGATGTTGAAAGAGATTAGCTGAGGCTCATAAGGCATAAGAATTTTGCACAAAAAGGGGTTTTTGCGCGAAAAGGAAATGTCCCCACTGCTTGTTTTTGTGCAAAAACAGCTCGAATAGATTATGCAAATGAAGCGCAACAATATGCTAATCAGCGCTTCATTTGCATACTCTCTGCCGGCAAAAGCCGGCAGTGTAGATGAAGCCTAAGGAAGGGCAGCTTCAGAGTCAGATGGAGGGATCATGGTCTCTCTGTGAGAACCAGGAGCTGGAGGAAGGGAGATATGAAGAGGTGATGGACAGTTGTGGTATTTTTAGCAATGGAATGGGTACGGAGGTGGCAGCATGCGTGACAGAGATGTCGGTTTTCACACATATCCTTGGAAGACCATATTGAATTAAGTGTAAGTATCTTTGGGGTCTATTGTAATAAATGGCTGGTGTATGTAATATTGAGGGCCAGGATTGTATGTAACCTCTCAAAGGAGAGCTGTCAGCTCTCGAGTTCTGCACAGGACAATATGCCAGACAAGAAGGGACTTTTGGAATAAAAAGTATTACATTTCCCTCCCCCTGGGGAATATGTAGGGGGCAGCTGTGACGACGCATTGGGGTCCCCTGACTCCTGCACCCCCGTAATGGCACGAACAGACTCCACCGGCCCGTAGAATGGAGGGAGTTTATTGTTTCTCCAGGATACAGCACAGCACAGATGTCATCTGGTTACAGGGCAGGCCTAGGATGCCTCAGCCCCCCTTGAGATGGGGGAGACTGGGCCCTAAATCCCAGCCCCTGGCTTAGGCTGGTTCCTCCATGATCCCAGACAGAAACTAAACTAACTCTTCCAGCCCTGCCCCCAGCCAGGGCAGCATTCCCCCTTCCTTTGTCTCTCTCCTTGGGGGGTAGCTGGTCAGACAGGTTGAGAGACCCTCTTTGCATAATGACTCATCCTTCTGGGCTGTGGTACCGATGGCAGCCATTGGGGATTACCACAGAGCCAGCATAGGAACTAGCCAGATACCCCCACTCGTCACAGTTCTCCCCCTCCGAGAGCGAACTGAGCAGGGTCACTCCGCTCGTGACCTAGGGAAGTTCGGGTCCTCTGCGTGGGAACCCGCCCTGGGGACATGGGTGCTCCCCTTGACTCGGGCCGGCCGCGGCGAGGCCCCACATGAACTGGCTTCCCTCTGTCCACTCGCTGCATCGCTCCAGGGCGACTGACACAGGCCTGTCCTCTGTGGTCGCACCCATCCTTCCACTGGCCTTGATCTCTGGCCAGGGTCTCTCAGGCCGGGGCCATGAGCCCAGAGAGCCTTCTCTGGACAGCCAGGGTGGCTTCCACCCCCGACGCCCCATCCCGGGAGGTCTTCCCCTCCCATAACTCTCAGCAAGCCCAGAGGCTCCTCTATACAGGGTAGGGGCCCCTGAGCAGCTTTCCTCCGTCTTGGGCCTTCCCGCCCCTCTGGCAGGAGTCGCAGGACCGGCCGTGCCGCTGCACGCGGCTGCGAATATTCCCGGCCAGTAGAAGTGTTGGAGCAGCCTCAGCCGGGTGCTCCGGATCCTGGTGGCCCGCAAAGGGGACGTTATGGGCCAAATACAGCAGCTTGAGGTGATACTTTGGGGGGGCGACCAGCTGCCGCTGGACCCCATGCCCTCACCTTCCTGGGGAAGCCATTCCCGGAACAGGAATCCCGCTCCCACAGGAATCTCTCCTGGCCTCCTCTCCCCAGGGGCTGAGCTGTACGGAGGCCAGCCTCGTCCCTCAGCCTCTGCAAGGAAGGGTCTGCCTGCACCTCAGCCTGGAATTCAGCCGCTGGGGCAGGGATCGGGACCTGTTCCCCACCTTTGCCTAGGTCCGGGGTCCCCGCTTGGCTGGACCCCGTGTCCACGGTGATGGGACCCTGGGGACCCTGCCAGGAGTCCTTCCCTGGATCCAGGTTGCCAGCCCCTCGCTGGCTCTGGCTACGGGCGGTGACTAGAGCCCGCTGGGATTCCTGGGGCCACTCCTCTAGGTCATTCCCCATTAGCACCTCCGTGGGCAAGTGCGGGTGCACCCCCACTTTCTTGAGACCTTCCTTGGCCCCCCATTTCAGACGCACCCTGGCTACAGGCACCTTAAACAGGGACCCATCTATGCCCTTCAGGGTCAGCTGCGTGTGGGGTAGTATCCGGTCTGGGGCCACTATGTCAGATCGGGCCAGTCACCTCCGCCCCGTGTCCCAGAAACCCGTCACCTTCCTACCATCCACCTCCAGGGTATGAGGCACTCGCTCCGCAGGGGCCGTCCTGCCCCACCCGGTACACGGAGAAATCCGCCTCCCGAGGTCAGACCTCCCAGGGGGGGGTGCACTGAGCATCCTTCCCCCCACTCTGAGCAGCTGAGGTTTGCCTGCCAGCCCCTGCCTCTGGGGCAGCCTGCCCTTCCTCCAGCCCCAGCCAGTTAACCCTGGAAAGTCCCAGGTCATGGGACCTGGTGCACTGAGCCCTCTTGTGGCCTTTTTGCCCACAGCGATGGCAAGTTAGGCTTTGGGCTGTCTCTGTCCAGACCCTGGCTGGTTCTCTGGGGCACAGACGACCTGTTCCTTGGGCTCGCCTCGTAGTTGACTCCTCCGTCGCTCAGCCGAGATCCGGTCTCTGCGCGATTCCCTTTCTCTCCGGGACTCCCGTTCACCCGGACCGGCTCTCCGTGAACTCATCTGCCAGTCTCCCGGCCTCCTGGGGGTCTCTGGTCTTCGGTCCTTGAGCCACAGCCTCAGTCTGGGTGGGCATGCTTCAGAACTGCTCCATCATGAACAGCTTGAGCAGCCCTCTGCAGTCTGGGCTCCGACTCCAGACACCCACTTGCGGCAGTATTGCGCCAGGCGGGAGGCCAGGTCCACATAGGTCTCCCGTGGCTCCTTCTGCACCTCCCGGAACTTCTTCCTGTACATCTCGGGGTCAGCCCGAACTTGTGCAGCAGGGCCTCCTTGACTTGGTTGTAATCCCTGGCTGTAGGTCTTCCAGCTGATTGAGCACCCGGCAGCTTCCTGGTTCAGTGCGGGATGAGCTCCTGCAGCCAGTCAGCTGTGGGGACCGTTGCAGTCCACAGACCCTCTCAAAGGAGCTGAGGAACCCGTCTATGTCTCCCATGTCCTTCAATTGGGCCACCACGAGCTTCTCCAAGCGTCTGGCCGCCCTGGGCCCTTGGGGCCCGCCCGCGCAGCGCAGCTGGGGCCCGCCACTTCTCCGCTCTGCCATGGCCAGCTCATGCTGCCGCTGCTCTCTACGGTCCTGGACTTCCAATTCCTTCATCTGCAGCTGGATTTCTAGCCGCCGCAGCTCCGAGGGTTGGACCCCAGGGCGGACTACAGCTTGCAGTGCTCCCTGGGAGGCAGTCCGGTCTCTTCGGCGGCCTCCAGCGCTCCGCCCCTCCGAGCCTGACACGCTCCCAGTGGGGTCTGGCTGTTCCCCACGGGGACAGGATCCCAGCCCTGTGGCTGGTCATTCTCTTCCAGCCGGGCACTCAGCTGGGCCTTGGTTGCGCTCCGCACAGGCAAGCCCCTCTCTCTGCACAGCTTCACCAGCTCTGCCTTCAGCAGTTGGGTATAGGCCATCTCCCGCTGGTCCCCTCGGTGCAGACTCACCAGTCTAGTGCTGCTGCGATTCTCAGGAACCGCGCTCTGTTTCCAGCACGCCTGGTTCCATGGCTCTTGCTTCTACTGCGCCTAGTCGCTCGCCGCTGGATGCTCCATCCACGGGGTGCAGTGGATCCCACTCCTGACACCAGTGTGATGACGCTTTGGGGGGTCCCCTGACTCCTGCACCCCCGTAATGGCACGAACAGACTCCACCGGCCCGTAGAATGGAGGGAGTTTATTGTTTCTCCAGAATACAGCACAGCACAGATGTCATCTGGTTACAGGGCAGGCCTAGGATGCCTCAGCCCCTTGAGATGGGGAGACTGGGCCTAAATCCCAGCCCCTGGCTTAGGCTGGTTCCTCCATGATCCCAGACAGAAACTAAACTAACTCTTCCAGTCCTGCCCCCAGCCAGGGCAGCATTCCCCCTTCCTTTGTCTCTCTCCCTGGGGGGTAGCTGGTCAGACAGGTTGAGAGACCCTCTTTGCATAATGACTCATCCTTCTGGGCTGTGGTACCGATGGCAGCCATTGGGGATTACCACAGAGCCAGCATAGGAACTAGCCAGATACCCCCACTACGTCACAGCAGCTGAATGCAAATTCCCCACTGTCAGTTATGCAGCCCCCCAGCCTTTTGAAGCTACATCTTAGGGAGGGGGCTGTTATCTTCTGAGGCCAAGATCATAGCCTCAATCTGAATAAAGGAATGACTGAAGGGTTCTGGTTCTGAACCTAAGACAGTTATGAATTTGTGACTTGGTTGAGGGTTTTGAAGGAAGGATATCTCCCTGAGCCTGAGGCAGGAATCAGGGTGACTCTGGTAAGCATTTTAGCATGTGTGTGGCTTTATTGTGTTTACTATGTTTTCTCTGTAATGCTCGCAGCTTAAGAATAAACATGCTTCCTTAGGAAGAGCTCTAACTGCGGGCAGCACACGGCTTTGAAGAGAAAGCCAAGCACAGACACTGGCCTGTGTAGCAGTCTGGTTTGCTCCGACTATAACAGTGTAGGCAGGGGACAGGGCAATCCTGAAAATCTCTGGTCGTGAGGGAGAGATATGCAGGTCCCTGCCGAACAGAGGAGCGGGCAACCTAGAGTGCAATGAATTGGTAGTGGAGGAAGTCACTGATTTGCGCCCCGCTCGCCTCCCTCCATCCTTCCTTCCCGGCAGCCTCCACCTCCCCCGAGCTAATCTGCATGCGGGCTCCGCCCTCCCCTCGTTCACCCGGCTCGCCTGCTCCTCCGACCAGCCTCGCCTGCAGAAGCGGCTAGTCTAGCGTTAAACGGGGCGCGCCAACAGCTCCCTGACAGCCCCGCTGGCAGGTCCGACGCCGCGCCGCGCCGGCAGGAGCGACAGCTGTGAATGGGGCTCGTCAACAGCTCGCTGGCAAGGCCGAAGCCCCGCAGACTGCTTTCCCACACTCTTTCTGCCTCTGCCTCTCTTCTCTGCCGTTCTCTCTCTTCCAAGCACGCACTCACTCACTCACCCACTCACTCTTTCCTTCCTTCCTTCGGTCAGTCATGCACTGCCATTTCTTGCACTGTTGCTTATTAATGAACGCTTATTGTTAGCCCTCTCCCCTTTTCTTAAACAACCCTGCCCTTGCTGAGGCCGCTCCCCGCGGCGGGCCGGGTTGGCTGGCCGCCGTTCATCTGCATAGCGCCTCCTGCCGCCCCCGCGTCACCACGCTGAGTGCCGGCCGGCCGCCCGGCTGGCTGGCTCTCATGTGTTCGCGGCGGCTGCCGTGGCCTCGGCTGGGTGGAAACACCTTCCTTCTGCTTGCTATGCTGCTGTGATGGTAGCCTGGGAAAAGAAAAGAAAAGAAAAGAAAAGAAAGTAGAGCAGAGCGGAGCAAAGAGCGCCTGCGCCGGCCTGGGGAAGCCAAGCGAAAGCCACCCCACTCGCCACTCCAGCCAAGCAGCCCACAAGAGTGGCGAGCGTGGACAGACCTAATATATTACTACACTTCATCCAAGCCAGCCAAAAGGCTGAGTAGCGAGAGAGCCCCCAAACCCAGGGATGGCGGAGAAGAAGGAAGAGAGAGACCTAACGCATACATTCCTACTTATGGACACTACACTTCATCCCAAGCAAAGACTGACAAGTGGGCGACCCCACCCTGTTTAACCCACCCTGTCCTCGCACAGGAAAGAGACCTACCTGGACTCACGGCACGCAAAGACGTACTATCCCCTGCCAAAGCATCCCCACCACAGGGCAATAGAAATTTTCTAGGTCCCGCCCGCTGGCTCACCGCCCGCCTCCCTCTCCTCGCTCACGGTGACTCACCGACCGACCGACTCACCCACCCCGCGCTCCTCCTTGACCTCCCTTCCTCGGAGCAGGAGGCCCGGGGAACAGGAGAGGCGCACGCTGGGGCCCTGTAGGCGGCGCCGCCCCGCCTCCTCCTCCTTCCTTCCTTCCTTCCTTCCCGGCAGCCTCCACCAGCCCCGGCTATCTGCATGCGGGCTCCGCCCTCCCTCGTTCACCCGGCTCGCTCGCTCCTCCGACCAGCCTCGCCTGCAGAAGCGGCTAGTCTAGCGTTAAACGGGCGCGCCAACAGCTCCTGACAGCCCCGCTGGCAGGTCCGACGCCGCGCCGCGCCGGCAGGAGCGACAGCTGTGAATGGGGCTCGTCAACAGCTCGCTGGCAAGGCCGAAGCCCCGCAGACTGCTTTCCCACACTCTTTCTGCCTCTGCCTCTCTCTCTGCCGTTCTCTTCTCTTCCAAGCACGCACTCACTCACTCACCCACTCACTCTTTCCTTCCTTCCTTCGGTCAGTCATGCACTGCCATTTCTTGCACTGTTGCTTATTAATGAACGCTTATTGTTAGCCCCCTCCTTTTCTTAAACAACCCTGCCCTTGCTGAGGCTGCCTCGCGGCGGGCCGGTTGGCTGGCCGCCGTTCATCTGCATAGCGCCTCCTGCCGCCCCCGCGTCACCACGCTGAGTTGAGGCCGGCCGCCCGGCTGGCTGGCTGTCATGTGTTCGCGGCGGCTGCCGTGGCCTCGGCTGGGTGGAAACACCTTCCTTCTGCTTGCTATGCTGCTGTGATGGCAGCCTGGGAAAAGAAAAGAAAAGAAAAGAAAAAGTAGAGCAGAGCGGAGCAAAGAGCGCCTGCGCCGGCCTGGGGAAGCCAAGCGAAAGCCACCCCACTCGCCACTCCAGCCAAGCAGCCCACAAGAGTGGCGAGCGTGGACAGACCTAATATATTACTACACTTCATCCAAGCCAGCCAAAAGGCTGAGTAGCGAGAGAGCCCCCAAACCCAGGGATGGCGGAGAAGAAGGAAGAGAGAGACCTAACGCATACATTCCTACTTATGGACACTACACTTCATCCCAAGCAAAGACTGACAAGTGGGCGACCCCACCCTGTTTAACCCACCCTGTCCTCGCACAGGAAAGAGACCTACCTGGACTCACGGCACGCAAAGACGTACTATCCCCTGCCAAAGCATCCCCACCACAGGGCAATAGAAATTTTCTAGGTCCCGCCCGCTGGCTCACCGCCCGCCTCCCTCTCCTCGCTCACGGTGACTCACTGACCGACCGACTCACCCACCCCGCGCTCCTCCTTGACCTCCCCTTCCTCGGAGCAGGAGGCCCGGGGAACAGGAGAGGCGCACGCTGGGGCCCTGTGCGGCGCCGCCCGCCTCCTCCTCCTCCTTCCTTCCTTCCTTCCCGGCAGCCTCCACCAGCCCCGGGCTAATCTGCATGCGGGCTCCGCCCCCTCCCCTCGTTCACCCGGCTCGCTCGCTCCCTCCGACCAGCCTCGCCTGCAGAAGCGGCTAGTCTAGCGTTAAACGGGGCGCGCCAACAGCTCCCTGACAGCCCCGCTGGCAGGTCCGACGCCGCGCAGCGCCGGCAGGAGCGACAGCTGTGAATGGGGCTCGTCAACAGCTCGCTGGCAAGGCCGAAGCCCCGCAGACTGCTTTCCCACACTCTTTCTGCCTCTGCCTCTCTTCTCTCTGCCGTTCTCTTCTTCCAAGCACGCACGCACTCACTCACCCACTCACTCTTTCCTGCCTTCCTTCGGTCAGTCATGCACTGCCATTTCTTGCACTGTTGATTATTAACGAACGCTTATTGTTAGCCCTCCCTTTCTTAAACAACCCTGCCTCTTGCTGAGATGCCTCGCGGCGGGCCGGGTTGGCTGGCCGCCGTTCATCTGCATAGCGCCTCCTGCCGCCCCCGCGTCACCACGCTGAGTGCCGGCCGGCCGCCCGGCTGGCTGGCTGTCATGTGTTCGCGGCGGCTGCCGTGGCCTCGGCTGGGTGGAAACACCTTCCTTCTGCTTGCTATGCTGCTGTGATGGCAGCCTGGGAAAAGAAAAGAAAAGAAAAGAAAAGAAAGTAGAGCAGAGCGGAGCAAAGAGCGCCTGCGCCGGCCTGGGGAAGCCAAGCGAAAGCCACCCCACTCGCCACTCCAGCCAAGCAGCCCACAAGAGTGGCGAGCGTGGACAGACCTAATATATTACTACACTTCATCCAAGCCAGCCAAAAGGCTGAGTAGCGAGAGAGCCCCCAAACCCAGGGATGGCGGAGAAGAAGGAAGAGAGAGACCTAACGCATACATTCCTACTTATGGACACTACACTTCATCCCAAGCAAAAGACTGACAAGTGGGCGACCCCACCCTGTTTAACCCACCCTGTCCTCGCACAGGGAAAGAGACCTACCTGGACTCACGGCACGCAAAGACGTACTATCCCCCTGCCAAAGCATCCCCCACCACAGGGCAATAGAAATTTTCTACGTCCCGCCCGCTGGCTCACCGCCCGCCTCCCTCTCCTCGCTCACGGTGACTCACTGACCGACCGACTCACCCACCCCGCGCTCCTCCTTGGACCTCCCCTTCCTCGGAGCAGGGAGGCCCGGGGAACAGGAGAGGCGCACGCTGGGGGCCCTGTGGGCGGCGCCCCGCCTCCCTCCTTCCTTCCTTCCCGGCAGCCTCCACCAGCCCCGGGCTAATCTGCATGCGGGCTCCGCCCCCTCCCCTCGTTCACCCGGCTCGCTCGCTCCCTCCGACCAGCCTCGCCTGCAGAAGCGGCTAGTCTAGCGTTAAACGGGGCGCGCCAACAGCTCCCTGACAGCCCCGCTGGCAGGTCCGACGCCGCGCCGCGCCGGCAGGAGCGACAGCTGTGAATGGGGCTCGTCAACAGCTCGCTGGCAAGGCCGAAGCCCCGCAGACTGCTTTCCCACACTCTTTCTGCCTCTGCCTCTCTTCTCTGCCGTTCTCTTCTCTTCCAAGCACGCACTCACTCACTCACCACTCCTCTTTCCTTCCTTCCTTCGGTCAGTCATGCACTGCCATTTCTTGCACTGTTGCTTATTAATGAACGCTTATTGTTAGCCCCCTCCTTTCTTAAACAACCCCGCCCTTGCTGAGGCCGCTCCCGCGGCGGGCCGGGTTGGCTGGCCGCCGTTCATCTGGCGCCTCCTGCCGCCCCGCGTCACCACGCTGAGTGCCGGCCGGCCGCCCGGCTGGCTGGCTCTCATGTGTTCGCGGCGGCTGCCGTGGCCTCGGCTGGGTGGAAACACCTTCCTTCTGCTTGCTATGCTGCTGTGATGGCAGCCTGGGAAAAGAAAAGAAAGAAAAGAAAGAAAGTAGAGCAGAGCGGAGCAAAGAGCGCCTGCGCCGGCCTGGGGAAGCCAAGCGAAAGCCACCCCACTCGCCACTCCAGCCAAGCAGCCCACAAGAGTGGCGAGCGTGGACAGACCTAATATATTACTACACTTCATCCAAGCCAGCCAAAAGGCTGAGTAGCGAGAGAGCCCCCAAACCCAGGGATGGCGGAGAAGAAGGAAGAGAGAGACCTAACGCATACATTCCTACTTATGGACACTACACTTCATCCCAAGCAAAGACTGACAAGTGGGCGACCCCACCCTGTTAACCCACCCTGTCCTCGCACAGGAAAGAGACCTACCTGGACTCACGGCACGCAAAGACGTACTATCCCCTGCCAAAGCATCCCCCACCACAGGGCAATAGAAATTTTCTGTCCCGCCCGCTGGCTCACCGCCCGCCTCCTCTCCTCGCTCACGGTGACTCACTGACCGACCGACTCACCCACCCCGCGCTCCTCCTTGGACCTCCCTTCCTCGGAGCAGGAGGCCCGGGGAACAGGAGAGGCGCACGCTGGGGCCCTGTGGGCGGCGCCGCCCGCCTCCTCCTTCCTTCCTTCCTTCCTTCCCGGCAGCCTCCACCAGCCCCGGGCTAATCTGCATGCGGGCTCCGCCCCTCCCTCGTTCACCCGGCTCGCTCGCTCCTCCGACCAGCCTCGCCTGCAGAAGCGGCTAGTCTAGCGTTAAACGGGGCGCGCCAACAGCTCCTGACAGCCCCGCTGGCAGGTCCGACGCCGCGCAGCGCCGGCAGGAGCGACAGCTGTGAATGGGGCTCGTCAACAGCTCGCTGGCAAGGCCGAAGCCCCGCAGACTGCTTTCCACACTCTTTCTGCCTCTGCCTCTCTTCTCTGCCGTTCTCTTCTCTTCCAAGCACGCACGCACTCACTCACCCACTCACTCTTTCCTGCCTTCCTTCGGTCAGTCATGCACTGCCATTTCTTGCACTGTTGATTATTAACGAACGCTTATTGTTAGCCCCCTCCTTTCTTAAACAACCCCGCCCTTGCTGAGGCCGCTCCCGCGGCGGGCCGGGTTGGCTGGCCGCCGTTCATCTGCATAGCGCCTCCTGCCGCCCCCGCGTCACCACGCTGAGTGCCGGCCGGCCGGCTGGCTGGCTGTCATGTGTTCGCGGCGGCTGCCGTGGCCTCGGCTGGGTGGAAACACCTTCCTTCTGCTTGCTATGCTGCTGTGATGGCAGCCTGGGAAAGAAAAGAAAAGAAAAGAAAAGAAAGTAGAGCAGAGCGGAGCAAAGAGCGCCTGCGCCGGCCTGGGAAGCCAAGCGAAAGCCACCCACTCGCCACTCCAGCCAAGCAGCCCACAAGAGTGGCGAGCGTGGACAGACCTAATATATTACTACACTTCATCCAAGCCAGCCAAAAGGCTGAGTAGCGAGAGAGCCCCAAACCCAGGGATGGCGGAGAAGAAGGAAGAGAGACCTAACGCATACATTCCTACTTATGGACACTACACTTCATCCCAAGCAAAGACTGACAAGTGGGCGACCCCACCCTGTTTAACCCACCCTGTCCTCGCACAGGAAAGAGACCTACCTGGACTCACGGCACGCAAAGACGTACTATCCCCTGCCAAAGCATCCCCACCACAGGGCAATAGAAATTTTCTACGTCCCGCCCGCTGGCTCACCGCCCGCCTCCCTCTCCTCGCTCACGGTGACTCACTGACCGACCGACTCACCCACCCCGCGCTCCTCCTTGGACCTCCTTCCTCGGAGCAGGGAGGCCCGGGGAACAGGAGAGGCGCACGCTGGGGCCCTGTGGGCGCCGCCCCTCCTCCTCCTTCCTTCCTTCCTTCCCGGCAGCCTCCACCAGCCCCGGGCTAATCTGCATGCGGGCTCCGCCCCCTCCCCTCGTTCACCCGGCTCGCTCGCTCCCTCCGACCAGCCTCGCCTGCAGAAGCGGCTAGTCTGGCGTTAAACGGGGCGCGCCAACAGCTCCTGACAGCCCCGCTGGGGTCCGACGCCGCGCAGCGCCGGCAGGAGCGACAGCTGTGAATGGGGCTCGTCAACAGCTCGCTGGCAAGGCCGAAGCCCCGCAGACTGCTTTCCCACACTCTTTCTGCCTCTGCCTCTCTTCTCTGCCGTTCTCTTCTCTTCCAAGCACGCACTCACTCACTCACCCACTCACTCTTTCCTTCCTTCCTTCGGTCAGTCATGCACTGCCATTTCTTGCACTGTTGCTTATTAATGAACGCTTATTGTTAGCCCCCCCTCCCCTTTCTTAAACAACCCCGCCCTTGCTGAGGCCGCTCCCCGCGGCGGGCCGGGTTGGCTGGCCGCCGTTCATCTGCATAGCGCCTCCTGCCGCCCCCGCGTCACCACGCTGAGTGCCGGCCGGCCGCCCGGCTGGCTGGCTCTCATGTGTTCGCGGCGGCTGCCGTGGCCTCGGCTGGGTGGAAACACCTTCCTTCTGCTTGCTATGCTGCTGTGATGGCAGCCTGGGAAAAGAAAAGAAAAGAAAAGAAAGAAAGTAGAGCAGAGCGGAGCAAAGAGCGCCTGCGCCGGCCTGGGAAGCCAAGCGAAAGCCACCCCACTCGCCACTCCAGCCAAGCAGCCCACAAGAGTGGCGAGCGTGGACAGACCTAATATATTACTACACTTCATCCAAGCCAGCCAAAAGGCTGAGTGGCGAGAGAGCCCCAAACCCAGGGATGGCGGAGAAGAAGGAAGAGAGACCTAACGCATACATTCCTACTTATGGACACTACACTTCATCCCAAGCAAAGACTGACAAGTGGGCGACCCCACCCTGTTTAACCCACCCTGTCCTCGCACAGGAAAGCGACCTACCTGGACTCACGGCACGCAAAGACGTACTATCCCCTGCCAAAGCATCCCCACCACAGGGCAATAGAAATTTTCTAGGTCCCGCCCGCTGGCTCACCGCCCGCCTCCCTCTCCTCGCTCACGGTGACTCACTGACCGACCGACTCACCCACCCCGCGCTCCTCCTTGGACCTCCTTCCTCGGAGCAGGAGGCCCGGGAACAGGAGAGGCGCACGCTGGGGCCCTGGGCGCCGCCCCGCCTCCTCCTTCCTTCCTTCCTTCCTTCCCGGCAGCCTCCACCAGCCCGGGCTAATCTGCATGCGGGCTCCGCCCCTCCCCTCGTTCACCCGGCTCGCTCGCTCCCTCCGACCAGCCTCGCCTGCAGAAGCGGCTAGTCTAGCGTTAAACGGGGCGCGCCAACAGCTCCTGACAGCCCCGCTGGCAGGTCCGACGCCGCGCAGCGCCGGCAGGAGCGACAGCTGTGAATGGGGCTCGTCAACAGCTCGCTGGCAAGGCCGAAGCCCGCAGACTGCTTTCCACACTCTTTCTGCCTCTGCCTCTCTTCTCTGCCGTTCTCTTCTCTTCCAAGCACGCACTCACTCACTCACCCACTCACTCTTTCCTTCCTTCCTTCGGTCAGTCATGCACTGCCATTTCTTGCACTGTTGCTTATTAATGAACGCTTATTGTTAGCCCCCCCTCCCCTTTCTTAAACAACCCCGCCCTTGCTGAGGCCGCTCCCCGCGGCGGGCCGGGTTGGCTGGCCGCCGTTCATCTGCATAGCGCCTCCTGCCGCCCCCGCGTCACCACGCTGAGTGCCGGCCGGCCGCCCGGCTGGCTGGCTGTCATGTGTTCGCGGCGGCTGCCGTGGCCTCGGCTGGGTGGAAACACCTTCCTTCTGCTTGCTATGCTGCTGTGATGGCAGCCTGGGAAAAGAAAAGAAAGAAAAGAAAGAAAGTAGAGCAGAGCGGAGCAAAGAGCGCCTGCGCCGGCCTGGGAAGCCAAGCGAAAGCCACCCCACTCGCCACTCCAGCCAAGCAGCCCACAAGAGTGGCGAGCGTGGACAGACCTAATATATTACTACACTTCATCCAAGCCAGCCAAAAGGCTGAGTAGCGAGAGCCCCAAACCCAGGGATGGCGGAGAAGAAGGAAGAGAGAGACCTAACGCATACATTCCTACTTATGGACACTACACTTCATCCCAAGCAAAAGACTGACAAGTGGGCGACCCCACCCTGTTTAACCCACCCTGTCCTCGCACAGAGAAAGAGACCTACCTGGACTCACGGCACGCAAAGACGTACTATCCCCCTGCCAAAGCATCCCCCACCACAGGGCAATAGAAATTTTCTACGTCCGCCCGCTGGCTCACCGCCCGCCTCCTCTCCTCGCTCACGGTGACTCACTGACCGACCGACTCACCCACCCCGCGCTCCTCCTTGGACCTCCTTCCTCGGAGCAGGAGGCCCGGGGAACAGGAGAGGCGCACGCTGGGGGCCCTGTGGGCGGCGCCGCCCCGCCTCCCTCCTTCCTTCCTTCCCGGCAGCCTCCACCAGCCCCGGGCTAATCTGCATGCGGGCTCCGCCCCTCCCTCGTTCACCCGGCTCGCTCGCTCCTCCGACCAGCCTCGCCTGCAGAAGCGGCTAGTCTAGCGTTAAACGGGGCGCGCCAACAGCTCCCTGACAGCCCCGCTGGCAGGTCCGACACCGCGCCGCGCCGGCAGGAGCGACAGCTGTGAATGGGGCTCGTCAACAGCTCGCTGGCAAGGCCGAAGCCCGCAGACTGCTTTCCCCACTCTTTCTGCCTCTGCCTCTCTTCTCTGCCGTTCTCTTCTCTTCCAAGCACGCACTCACTCACTCACCCACTCACTCTTTCCTTCCTTCCTTCGGTCAGTCATGCACTGCCATTTCTTGCACTGTTGATTATTAATGAACGCTTATTGTTAGCCCCCTCCTTTCTTAAACAACCCCGCCCTTGC
The DNA here is from genome assembly GCA_019425775.1 of Rafetus swinhoei. Classification (NCBI taxonomy): domain Eukaryota; kingdom Metazoa; phylum Chordata; order Testudines; family Trionychidae; genus Rafetus; species Rafetus swinhoei. The sequence continues at coordinate 122,920,841 of CM033449.1, forward strand.
TGAGGCCGCTCCCGCGGCGGGCCGGGTTGGCTGGCCGCCGTTCATCTGCATAGCGCCTCCTGCCGCCCCGCGTCACCACGCTGAGTGCCGGCCGGCCGCCCGGCTGGCTGGCTCATGTGTTCGCGGCGGCTGCCGTGGCCTCGGCTCGGTTGACACACCTTCCTTGTGCTTGCTATGCCGATGTGCTGGCAGCCTGGGAAAAGAAAAGAAAAGAAAAGAAAAGAAAAAGTAGAGCAGAGCGGAACAAAGAGCGCCTGCGCCGGCCTGGGGAAGCCAAGCGAAAGCCACCCCACTCGCCACTCCAGCCAAGCAGCCCAGAAGAGTGCCGAGCGTGGACAGACCTAATATATTACTACACTTCATCCAAGCCAGCCAAAAGGCTGAGTAGCGAGAGCCCCCAAACCCAGGGATGGCGGAGAAGAAGGAAGAGAGACCTAACGCATACATTCCTACTTATGGACACTACACTTCATCCCAAGCAAAGACTGACAAGTGGGCGACCCCACCCTGTTTAACCCACCCTGTCCTCGCACAGGAAAGAGACCTACCTGGACTCACGGCACGCAAAGACGTACTATCCCCTGCCAAAGCATCCCCCCACCACAGGGCAATAGAAATTTTCTAGGTCCCGCCCGCTGGCTCACCGCCCGCCTCCTCTCCTCGCTCACGGTGACTCACTGACCGACCGACTCACCCACCCCGCGCTCCTCCTTGGACCTCCCCTTCCTCGGAGCAGGAGGCCCGGGGAACAGGAGAGGCGCACGCTGGGGCCCTGTGGGCGGCGCCCCCGCCTCCTCCTCCTTCCTTCCTTCCTTCCCGGCAGCCTCCACCAGCCCCGGGCTAATCTGCATGCGGGCTCCGCCCCCTCCCCTCGTTCACCCGGCTCGCTCGCTCCCTCCGACCAGCCTCGCCTGCAGAAGCGGCTAGTCTAGCGTTAAACGGGGCGCGCCAACAGCTCCCTGACAGCCCCGCTGGCAGGTCCGACGCCGCGCAGCGCCGGCAGGAGCGACAGCTGTGAATGGGGCTCGTCAACAGCTCGCTGGCAAGGCCGAAGCCCCGCAGACTGCTTTCCCACACTCTTTCTGCCTCTGCCTCTCTTCTCTGCCGTTCTCTTCTCTTCCAAGCACGCACTCACTCACTCACCCACTCACTCTTTCCTTCCTTCCTTCGGTCAGTCATGCACTGCCATTTCTTGCACTGTTGCTTATTAATGAACGCTTATTGTTAGCCCCCCCTCCCCTTTCTTAAACAACCCCGCCCTTGCTGAGGCCGCTCCCCGCGGCGGGCCGGGTTGGCTGGCCGCCGTTCATCTGCATAGCGCCTCCTGCCGCCCCGCGTCACCACGCTGAGTGCCGGCCGGCCGCCCGGCTGGCTGGCTGTCATGTGTTCGCGGCGGCTGCCGTGGCCTCGGCTGGGTGGAAACACCTTCCTTCTGCTTGCTATGCTGCTGTGATGGCAGCCTGGGAAAAGAAAAGAAAAGAAAAGAAAAGAAAGTAGAGCAGAGCGGAGCAAAGAGCGCCTGCGCCGGCCTGGGAAGCCAAGCGAAAGCCACCCCACTCGCCACTCCAGCCAAGCAGCCCACAAGAGTGGCGAGCGTGGACAGACCTAATATATTACTACACTTCATCCAAGCCAGCCAAAAGGCTGAGTAGCGAGAGAGCCCCCAAACCCAGGGATGGCGGAGAAGAAGGAAGAGAGAGACCTAACGCATACATTCCTACTTATGGACACTACACTTCATCCCAAGCAAAAGACTGACAAGTGGGCGACCCCACCCTGTTTAACCCACCCTGTCCTCGCACAGGGAAAGCGACCTACCTGGACTCACGGCACGCAAAGACGTACTATCCCCCTGCCAAACCATCCTCCACCACAGGGCAATAGAAATTTTCTAGGTCCCGCCCGCTGGCTCACCGCCCGCCTCCCTCTCCTCGCTCACGGTGACTCACTGACCGACCGACTCACCCACCCCGCGCTCCTCCTTGGACCTCCCCTTCCTCGGAGCAGGGAGGCCCGGGGAACAGGAGAGGCGCACGCTGGGGGCCCTGTGGGCGGCGCCCCCCCGCCTCCCTCCTTCCTTCCCGGCAGCCTCCACCAGCCCGGGCTAATCTGCATGCGGGCTCCGCCCCCTCCCCTCGTTCACCCGGCTCGCTCGCTCCCTCCGACCAGCCTCGCCTGCAGAAGCGGCTAGTCTAGCGTTAAACGGGGCGCGCCAACAGCTCCCTGACAGCCCCGCTGGCAGGTCCGACGCCGCGCAGCGCCGGCAGGAGCGACAGCTGTGAATGGGGCTCGTCAACAGCTCGCTGGCAAGGCCGAAGCCCCGCAGACTGCTTTCCCACACTCTTTCTGCCTCTGCCTCTCTTCTCTGCCGTTCTCTTCTCTTCCAAGCACGCACTCACTCACTCACCCACTCACTCTTTCCTTCCTTCCTTCGGTCAGTCATGCACTGCCATTTCTTGCACTGTTGCTTATTAATGAACGCTTATTGTTAGCCCCCTCCTTTCTTAAACAACCCCGCCCTTGCTGAGGCCGCTCCCGCGGCGGGCCGGGTTGGCTGGCCGCCGTTCATCTGCATAGCGCCTCCTGCCGCCCCCGCGTCACCACGCTGAGTGCCGGCCGGCCGCCCGGCTGGCTGGCTCTCATGTGTTCGCGGCGGCTGCCGTGGCCTCGGCTGGGTGGAAACACCTTCCTTCTGCTTGCTATGCTGCTGTGATGGCAGCCTGGGAAAAGAAAAGAAAAGAAAAGAAAGAAAGTAGAGCAGAGCGGAGCAAAGAGCGCCTGCGCCGGCCTGGGAAGCCAAGCGAAAGCCACCCCACTCGCCACTCCAGCCAAGCAGCCCACAAGAGTGGCGAGCGTGGACAGACCTAATATATTACTACACTTCATCCAAGCCAGCCAAAAGGCTGAGTAGCGAGAGAGCCCCCAAACCCAGGGATGGCGGAGAAGAAGGAAGAGAGAGACCTAACGCATACATTCCTACTTATGGACACTACACTTCATCCCAAGCAAAAGACTGACAAGTGGGCGACCCCACCCTGTTTAACCCACCCTGTCCTCGCACAGGGAAAGAGACCTACCTGGACTCACGGCACGCAAAGACGTACTATCCCCCTGCCAAAGCATCCCCCACCACAGGGCAATAGAAATTTTCTACGTCCCGCCCGCTGGCTCACCGCCCGCCTCCCTCTCCTCGCTCACGGTGACTCACTGACCGACCGACTCACCCACCCCGCGCTCCTCCTTGGACCTCCCCTTCCTCGGAGCAGGGAGGCCCGGGGAACAGGAGAGGCGCACGCTGGGGGCCCTGTGGGCGGCGCCGCCCCGCCTCCCTCCTTCCTTCCTTCCTTCCCGGCAGCCTCCACCAGCCCCGGGCTAATCTGCATGCGGGCTCCGCCCCTTCCCCTCGTTCACCCGGCTCGCTCGCTCCCTCCGACCAGCCTCGCCTGCAGAAGCGGCTAGTCTGGCGTTAAACGGGGCGCGCCAACAGCTCCTGACAGCCCCGCTGGGGTCCGACGCCGCGCGCTCGCGCCGGCAGGAGCGACAGCTGTGAATGGGGCTCGTCAACAGCTCGCTGGCAAGGCCGAAGCCCCGCAGACTGCTTTCCCACACTCTTTCTGCCTCTGCCTCTCTTCTCTGCCGTTCTCTTCTCTTTAAGCACGCACTCACTCACTCACCCACTCACTCTTTCCTTCCTTCCTTCGGTCAGTCATGCACTGCCATTTCTTGCACTGTTGCTTATTAATGAACGCTTATTGTTAGCCCCCTCCCTTTCTTAAACAACCCCGCCCTTGCTGAGGCCGCTCCCGCGGCGGGCCGGGTTGGCTGGCCGCCGTTCATCTGCATAGCGCCTCCTGCCGCCCCGCGTCACCACGCTGAGTGCCGGCCGGCCCGGCCCTGGCTGGCTCTCATGTGTTCGCGGCGGCTGCCGTGGCCTCGGCTGGGTGGAAACACCTTCCTTCTGCTTGCTATGCTGCTGTGATGGAGCCTGGGAAAAGAAAAGAAAAGAAAAGAAAGAAAGTAGAGCAGAGCGGAGCAAAGAGCGCCTGCGCCGGCCTGGGAAGCCAAGCGACCACCCCACTCGCCACTCCAGCCAAGCAGCCCACAAGAGTGGCGAGCGTGGACAGACCTAATATATTACTACACTTCATCCAAGCCAGCCAAAGGCTGAGTAGCGAGAGCCCCAAACCCAGGGATGGCGGAGAAGAAGGAAGAGAGAGACCTAACGCATACATTCCTACTTATGGACACTACACTTCATCCCAAGCAAAAGACTGACAAGTGGGCGACCCCACCCTGTTTAACCCACCCTGTCCTCGCACAGGGAAAGCGACCTACCTGGACTCACGGCACGCAAAGACGTACTATCCCCCTGCCAAAGCATCCCCCACCACAGGGCAATAGAAATTTTCTACGTCCCGCCCGCTGGCTCACCGCCCGCCTCCTCTCCTCGCTCACGGTGACTCACTGCCCGACCGACTCACCCACCCCGCGCTCCTCCTTGGACCTCCCTTCCTCGGAGCAGGGAGGCCCGGGGAACAGGAGAGGCGCACGCTGGGGGCCCTGTGGGCGGCGCCGCCCCGCCTCCCTCCTTCCTTCCTTCCTCCTTCCCGGCAGCCTCCACCAGCCCCGGGCTAATCTGCATGCGGGCTCCGCCCCCTCCCCTCGTTCACCCGGCTCGCTCGCTCCCTCCGACCAGCCTCGCCTGCAGAAGCGGCTAGTCTAGCGTTAAACGGGGCGCGCCAACAGCTCCTGACAGCCCCGCTGGGGTCCGACGCCGCGCAGCGCCGGCAGGAGCGACAGCTGTGAATGGGGCTCGTCAACAGCTCGCTGGCAAGGCCGAAGCCCCGCAGACTGCTTTCCACACTCTTTCTGCCTCTGCCTCTCTTCTCTGCCGTTCTCTTCTCTTCCAAGCACGCACTCACTCACTCACCCACTCTTTCCTTCCTTCCTTCGGTCAGTCATGCACTGCCATTTCTTGCACTGTTGCTTATTAATGAACGCTTATTGTTAGCCCCCCCTCCCCTTTCTTAAACAACCCCGCCCTTGCTGAGGCCGCTCCCCGCGGCGGGCCGGGTTGGCTGGCCGCCGTTCATCTGCATAGCGCCTCCTGCCGCCCCCGCGTCACCACGCTGAGTGCCGGCCGGCCGCCCGGCTGGCTGGCTCTCATGTGTTCGCGGCGGCTGCCGTGGCCTCGGCTGGGTGGAAACACCTTCCTTCTGCTTGCTATGCTGCTGTGATGGCAGCCTGGGAAAAGAAAAGAAAGAAAAGAAAGAAAGTAGAGCAGAGCGGAGCAAAGAGCGCCTGCGCCGGCCTGGGAAGCCAAGCGAAAGCCACCCCACTCGCCACTCCAGCCAAGCAGCCCACAAGAGTGGCGAGCGTGGACAGACCTAATATATTACTACACTTCATCCAAGCCAGCCAAAAGGCTGAGTAGCGAGAGAGCCCCCAAACCCAGGGATGGCGGAGAAGAAGGAAGAGAGAGACCTAACGCATACATTCCTACTTATGGACACTACACTTCATCCCAAGCAAAGACTGACAAGTGGGCGACCCCACCCTGTTTAACCCACCCTGTCCTCGCACAGGAAAGCAACCTACCTGGACTCACGGCACGCAAAGACGTACTATCCCCTGCCAAACCATCCCCACCACAGGGCAATAGAAATTTTCTAGGTCCCGCCCGCTGGCTCACCGCCCGCCTCCCTCTCCTCGCTCACGGTGACTCACTGACCGACCGACTCACCCACCCCGCGCTCCTCCTTGGACCTCCTTCCTCGGAGCAGGAGGCCCGGGGAACAGGAGAGGCGCACGCTGGGGGCCCTGTGGGCGGCGCCCCCTCGCCTCCCTCCTTCCTTCCTTCCTTCCCGGCAGCCTCCACCAGCCCCGGGCTAATCTGCATGCGGGCTCCGCCCCCTCCCCTCGTTCACCCGGCTCGCTCGCTCCCTCCGACCAGCCTCGCCTGCAGAAGCGGCTAGTCTAGCGTTAAACGGGCGCGCCAACAGCTCCTGACAGCCCCGCTGTGGGTCCGACGCCGCGCAGCTCGGCAGGAGCGACAGCTGTGAATGGGGCTCGTCAACAACTCGCTGGCAAGGCCGAAGCCCCGCAGACTGCTTTCCCACAGTCTTTCTGCCGATGCCTCTCTTCTCTGCTGTTCTCTTCTCTTCCAAGCACGCACTCACTCACCCACTCACTCTTTCCTGCCTTCCTTCGGTCAGTCATGCACTGCCATTTCTTGCACTGTTGATTATTAACGAACGCTTATTGTTAGCCCCCTCCTTTCTTAAACAACCCCGCCCTTGCTGAGGCCGCTCCCGCGGCGGGCCGGGTTGGCTGGCCGCCGTTCATCTGCATAGCGCCTCCTGCCGCCCCGCGTCACCACGCTGAGTGCCGGCCGGCCGCCCGGCTGGCTGGCTCTCATGTGTTCGCGGCGGCTGCCGTGGCCTCGGCTGGGTGGAAACACCTTCCTTCTGCTTGCTATGCTGCTGTGATGGCAGCCTGGGAAAAGAAAAGAAAAGAAAGTAGTAGAGCAGAGCGGAGCAAAGAGCGCCTGCGCCGGCCTGGGAAGCCAAGCGAAAGCCACCCCACTCGCCACTCCAGCCAAGCAGCCCACAAGAGTGGCGAGCGTGGACAGACCTAATATATTACTACACTTCATCCAAGCCAGCCAAAAGGCTGAGTGGCGAGAGCCCCAAACCCAGGGATGGCGGAGAAGAAGGAAGAGAGAGACCTAACGCATACATTCCTACTTATGGACACTACACTTCATCCCAAGCAAAAGACTGACAAGTGGGCGACCCCACCCTGTTTAACCCACCCTGTCCTCGCACAGGGAAAGCGACCTACCTGGACTCACGGCACGCAAAGACGTACTATCCCCCTGCCAAAGCATCCCCCACCACAGGGCAATAGAAATTTTCTACGTCCCGCCCGCTGGCTCACCGCCCGCCTCCCTCTCCTCGCTCACGGTGACTCACTGCCCGACCGACTCACCCACCCCGCGCTCCTCCTTGGACCTCCCCTTCCTCGGAGCAGGGAGGCCCGGGGAACAGGAGAGGCGCACGCTGGGGGCCCTGTGGGCGGCGCCGCCCCGCCTCCCTCCCTCCTTCCTTCCTTCCTTCCCGGCAGCCTCCACCAGCCCCGGGCTAATCTGCATGCGGGCTCCGCCCCCTCCCCTCGTTCACCCGGCTCGCTCGCTCCCTCCGACCAGCCTCGCCTGCAGAAGCGGCTAGTCTAGCGTTAAACGGGGCGCGCCAACAGCTCCCTGACAGCCCCGCTGTGGGTCCGACGCCGCGCAGCGCCGGCAGGAGCGACAGCTGTGAATGGGGCTCGTCAACAGCTCGCTGGCAAGGCCGAAGCCCCGCAGACTGCTTTCCACACTCTTTCTGCCTCTGCCTCTCTTCTCTGCCGTTCTCTTCTCTTCCAAGCACGCACTCACTCACTCACCCACTCACTCTTTCCTTCCTTCCTTCGGTCAGTCATGCACTGCCATTTCTTGCACTGTTGCTTATTAATGAACGCTTATTGTTAGCCCCCTCCTTTCTTAAACAACCCCGCCCTTGCTGAGGCCGCTCCCGCGGCGGGCCGGGCTGGCCGCCGTTCATCTGCATAGCGCCTCCTGCCGCCCCCGCGTCACCACGCTGAGTGCCGGCCGGCCGCCCGGCTGGCTGGCTCTCATGTGTTCGCGGCGGCTGCCGTGGCCTCGGCTGGGTGGAAACACCTTCCTTCTGCTTGCTATGCTGCTGTGATGGCAGCCTGGGAAAAGAAAGAAAAGAAAGAAAAGAAAGTAGAGCAGAGCGGAGCAAAGAGCGCCTGCGCCGGCCTGGGAAGCCAAGCGAAAGCCACCCCACTCGCCACTCCAGCCAAGCAGCCCACAAGAGTGGCGAGCGTGGACAGACCTAATATATTACTACACTTCATCCAAGCCAGCCAAAGGCTGAGTAGCGAGAAGAGCCCCAAACCCAGGGATGGCGGAGAAGAAGGAAGAGAGACCTAACGCATACATTCCTACTTATGGACACTACACTTCATCCCAAGCAAAAGACTGACAAGTGGGCGACCCCACCCTGTTTAACCCACCCTGTCCTCGCACAGGGAAAGCGACCTACCTGGACTCACGGCACGCAAAGACGTACTATCCCCCTGCCAAAGCATCCCCCACCACAGGGCAATAGAAATTTTCTACGTCCCGCCCGCTGGCTCACCGCCCGCCTCCCTCTCCTCGCTCACGGTGACTCACTGACCGACCGACTCACCCACCCCGCGCTCCTCCTTGGACCTCCCTTCCTCGGAGCAGGAGGCCCGGGAACAGGAGAGGCACGCTGGGGGCCCTGGGCGGCGCCGCCCCGCCTCCCTCCTTCCTTCCTTCCCGGCAGCCTCCACCAGCCCCGGGCTAATCTGCATGCAGGCTCCGCCCCTCCCTCGTTCACCCGGCTCGCTCGCTCCTCCGACCAGCCTCGCCTGCAGAAGCGGCTAGTCTGGCGTTAAACGGGGCGCGCCAACAGCTCCCTGACAGCCCCGCTGGCAGGTCCGACACCGCGCAGCGCCGGCGGGAGCGACAGCTGTGAATGGGGCTCGTCAACAGCTCGCTGGCAAGGCCGAAGCCCGCAGACTGCTTTCCCA
>CM033449.1:122937609-122968608 GCA_019425775.1 Rafetus swinhoei
CCTTTAATACAGCATAAGCTAGCTGTATCATTATGTATATAGAGCATATTAAGACAAGGAACATCAATATTCCTGCCACCACCTTCTTCATGAGCTCGCTTAACCCTATTCTTAACCAATTTAAAGGATTCCAGTTTTGCAACTTCTCTCTAAATGTTTTTGTCTGGACAGACAATGTTTGGATTTCTTTTATCCTTGTGGTTAGGTTTGAACTCACATCAGAAACTTTAACACAACATTCTGGGCCTATTAGTCCACATACCCCTCCCTGAGCTGCTAGTAGATAGTCAAGAGCCAGTCTGTTTTGCTGGGTAAAGATTCGCAATTCATTTAAATTTTCTTGTACCACACCTAGTGCCCCCTCTGTGGTATTCATGAATTTCTCCATAAGCAGGGACATTGTTTTCAAATCATGATTGGTTTTTGCCTGCCCTACCCATGGAATGGTAGTTTCAGCTACTGCAAGGGCAGTTTGTTCTATCCAGTTCCATGCTTTTCCCAAGACCCATCCGCTTGTTCCTGATATGCCCTGGTGGCAAAGTGTCAACAATCCTCATAGCTGGTGCCACGAGACCGAGGTAACAAACCCTGATGCATTTTGCGGAAGCCTTTTATAGCAAATTTACCGCATATCCACCAATAATTGTACATGTTCCACGAGTCAGACTGATATATCATCATGGCTCGGTTTGCAAAGGTGGTGTTACCTTCCTTGCAAAGGTCTGTACTAGTGGTCCCTCCCCATATGGTTGTTATTTCTGGTTTGAATAGAGTACACCAAAGGTTTGTGGTAGACATAGTGGAACCATTATGCCATACATGTGTCCCATCCACCTTTGTTATAATAATGTGTACAGCTTGATTTCCCTACAAAGGTGGTACCTGTAAGATTCCTACATAGGGGACTTGTACCACTAAATGATAATTGGATGCACCCAGTCTGGTTGAACCACACAGTTTGGTCATTTTGTTCCAGTAATGCATCACTTACTAGTCCAGTTTTGTTTAACGGAAGGGCACCTATTGGGTATCCACTGTGCGCTTTGTGGTGCCCAGGCACACCCAACAGTTAGTTTTGTTTGCGGCTCATGCCATACCTTCTGCCAGCTGCAGAAAGGTATTAGTCCCAATACCATTCCCCCTTTGGAGCCAAATAAGGCCTATACAAAGGAGGAACAAGAGTTTAGCCATTGTGCAGAGATTGTAATCCTTTCAGCACTTGCGGACGGAGGTTATAAGGAAGTGTGGAGGAAGGAAAACAGCTTTCAGAAAACCCACCGTCCTCTGACAAAGTGCCGGTAGGGTCAATGGCAAGGTTGGGTGTAGATTCGTGTGAAATGTCAACGTGACTAGTAGGACCAGAAGGGATCTGGCCTGTAGTGAGGCGTAGTGAAGCGAGGTCCCGGTCTCTGATTTCCGATGATGTGTATCCCTTGTCCAGGAGAAGTGATTCAATTTCTCTCTCAGAAAGCGGTAGAAAGTCATTTTCTTCTGGCTCTGGGCTGACAGGTTCAGTAGCAGGCGATATGTCGGGAGAGGCAAGTTCACACAACTTATGAGGGTCAATGGTGCGGCGCAAGTGGCTTGCGTGTATCCAAGAATCTCGCTCGGCTACCTTCACAGCCGTGTTGGTAGTCAGCAGGACCTGGAAGGGACCATTCCACCTTGGAGATAGGCAGTCTTTCCTCCGGAATTCTTTTATCAGGACCCAATTTCCTGGCTGCACGTCATGGCAAGGCACATCAGTTGGGACAGGTCAGGCTTCTGCAACCTGAGGAGAGACTGAAAGCAATTTTAGACAGATGTATACAGTATTGAAGTAGTTCGTCATAACATTCAGACAAGTGGGAAGGATTAATTTTTCCAGGAGGCTCAAATCCAAGTAAATTGGTCTCCCAAATAGAATTTCATGAGGGTGAGACCATGTTTGTGGTTCGGGGTATTTCGGATATGCATGAGGGCAAGGGGCAATGCCTGCGGCCACTTTAATCCAGTGTCAGAGATAATCTTGCTTAACTTCCTTTTGATATCGAGGTTTTTTCTTTCAACATGCCCTGAACTTTGGGGATGATATGGGGTATGGAACCGTTGTTCTATGTGGAGGGCTCTACACAGATCTTGCAGGATTTTGGCCGTGAAATGGGTTCCTTTATCCGAGTCAATTTTTAAAGGGATTCCAAATCTGGGAACCACCTCAGTAACTAATTTCTTTACCACAGTAGTGGCGTCTGCTCGACGGCAAGGGAAAGCTTCCACCCAACCACTGAACACACATACAATAACCAGACAATACTTAAACCCACAGGAAAGGGTTAACTCTATAAAATCGATCTGCAAATATTGGAAGGGTCCATAGGCCCAAGTATGAGCACTCAGAGTAGTCTTTTCTCCACCCTGGGTAGAGAACTTTTGGCAAGTAGCACAATTGCTGGTGATTTTAGCAGCAGCTTGGTGAATCCTAGGCGCATACCAATGCTTCAGAATCTGGTCCGCTACCCCCCTTTTGTTCATATGTCCTAATCCATGGGTAATGGTAGCCAATTGGGACACCAAAGTAGAAGGAGCCACAGGTCGTCCATCTGGTGAAAGCCAAATGTTATTATCTTGAATACGACACCCAGCTTTGTACCAATTGTGTTGTTCCTTCTCAGGTGCCCTAGATTGCAACAGGGATAAATCATTTAGAGTCAGGGGAACAGAAACAGCGACCAGGATTTGAAATGGAGCTGGAGGTCCACAGGCAGCTGCATTCCTGGCTGCAAAATCTGCCCGTCTGTTTCCTACTGATACAGTATCAGTTTTATCAGTATGAGCACTGCAATGCATAATAGAAATAGCAAAGGTAATTGAATAGCAAGCAAGAGGTCATTAACAAGGGATCCATTAGAAATGGCACTTCCGAGGACGTTAAGAATCCTCGATGTTTCCAAATCTGACCTACAGAATGACAGATGTTAAAAGCATACATTGAGTCAGTATAAATGTTAACAGATTGATCAATAGCTAAAATACAGGCACGAGTGAGAGCAATTAGTTCAGCTGCTTGAGCACCTTTTTATTCCTGGAAGAGAATGAGTTTCAATTATTGCATGATCAGAAACAACAGCATACCCGCTTATAAGGTTTCCTCTTTCATCCCTTTTACATGACCCATCAGTGTAATACACTAAATCAGGATTTGACAAAGGAACGTCCCTTAGATCGGATTGCGGGGTACAGGTGAGGTCCACCAATGCTAAACAATCGTGGGGTTCCATCTCATGGGGCTCTCCATCAGTAGGGTTAGGAAAAAGGGTGGCAGGATTTAAAGTAGAACAGCGTACTATGGAGACATTCTGGGCTCCTAAAAGGGCTTTCTCATAGTTAGTCAATCTTTGCATTGACAAATGCTGGGTCTTAGTCTTATTCACCAAAGCTTGCACTGCATGGGGTACAGCAAGTGTTAGGTTGTGACCTAATACCAGACATTGACTTTTCTCTACTAGCACAGCAGCTGCGGCCACAGCTCTGAGACACAGGGGAAAACCCTTTGCTACTGGGTCAAGCTGAGCACTAAAATAAGCTACAGGACGAGGGCGATTTCCAAATGGCTGGCATAATACTCCTGAAGCGACCTGATCCTGTTCATGGCAAAAAAGAGTAAAGGGTTTATCATAATCAGGGAGCCCAAGAGAGGGTGGAGAGACCAAAGCAGCTTTCACTTTCTGAAAGGATTCTTCTTCCTCCTCTGTCCACGGGACGGGATCCTTCACCTTGTCAGCTGTCAGAGATACAAGGGGTTTTACAAGACCAGAGAAATTAGGAATCCATTGTCTGCAATAGCCAGCAGCGCCTAAGAGAGACCGAACCTGTTTCTTAGTTACTGGGCGAGGGAGAGAAAGAACAGAGGTTATGCGTTTATCAGTGAGCTGCCCTTCTTGGGATATGAGGTGACCCAAATATTCAACCTCTGCTTTACAGAACTGGAGCTTTGCCTTGGAGGCTTTGTGACCTCTCTTTGCTAATTCACACAGCAAATGAACAGTATCCGTTTTACATGCTTCATGATTAGGTGAGGCTATCAATAAATCATCAACATACTGAACAAGGATAGACTCCTTTGGCAAAGAAATTGAATCAAGGTCCTTTAACAATTGTGAGAAAAGGGTAGGACTTTCAGTATATCCTTGAGGAAGTCTGGTCCAAGTCAGCTGCTCCCCTTTATAGGAAAAAGCAAACAAAAACTGTGAATCCTTATCAATGGGAATGGAGAAGAAAGCTGAACATAAATCTATGACAGAAAAACATTTAGCACCTGCAGGGATAGAGGACAATATTGTTGCTGGATTAGGAACCACAGGAAATCTGGGGATAACAAACTGATTTACAGCTCTTAGGTCCTGCACAAATCTATATATCTGTCTCCCTTGATCATCAAATTTCCCCTCCTTTTTGACCGGAAGTATTGGGGTATTACACACAGACTGTGTTCTTATGAGCACTCCTTGTTCCAACAGGGAGGAGATTACAGGCGCTATGCCCTCCTCCGCTTCCTGGGACAAGGGGTACTGAGACACTCGAGGGTAAGGTCGGCCGTGTTTATACCTGATCTTTACAGGCTCTGCTGTTAACAGTTTCCCAACTTCATTGGAGTGAGAAGCCCACAAAGACGTTGGTACCTGATCCAGCTCCACACTCTCCAGTTTGGAGTCTGGGTCTATACCTTGTCCGTCTGTTGTTAACATCATGAGGAAATTTGTTGCCTGATTATGGGGTATATCAACAAAGACCCCTTCAGAGGAACAATAAATTGTAGCATTCAATTTACACAGCAGATCTCTACCCATCAAGTTTACAGGTGTACTGGGGGATAACAAAAGGCATGTTCCTCTGTCAAAGGCCCAATGGTTAAGGAACATGGTTCACTCATTGCATGGGGTATAGTTACTCCCCCCACCCCTACAGCATTTACTATTTCTCCAGTTCTGGCCAGATTGGGAGCTTCATCCTCTCGTATTGTGGAAAGAGAGGCACCAGTATCAATTAGAAATTCATGTTTGTTTCCATTAACGGAAAATGAAACTAAGGCATCAGGTGTAGCAGAAAGAGAGACCGAAGGTAACAGAGAGCATTGCAATGTTTTATCAATAACCTCTTGGCATAGTCAGTAAGGATTACTCCTTTGTCGGTCCTCCGGAGGGTAGCCTCTGTTGGGTGCACCTGCTGAAAAGGGGTTAGTATTGGGCCACCTCTGTCCTTGTGACGATGGTCCGGACTGTCTGTTGGGGCCCTGGTTAAATCTATTTTGTCGTTGTCTTTTGCGACATTCAATTTTCCAATGGCCAAACCCACCACAGTAATTACACACATCATTAGGTTGGGGCCGCCATGTCTGTTTGGACCTTCCCTCTGACCTTTTGGTTGCCCGTGGCCTTGTAAATCTTGTATTTGGAGTGCCATTAGGGTATTTTTAAGTTCCTTTTTCTTTTGTTTTTCTACTTGCAAGTTTTCAAAAAACTGAGTTGCAGCTTCCAAAATTTTCTCAGTAGTTTCCATTTTCCATCCAATCATATTATTAATAATCTTGTCCCCAATTTCTGGTCTTAAATTCTGCACAAAGGTGGTTACTACCATAGTGCGCATATTGGCATCATTTGGGTTAAAGGTGCTATACTTCCGCATGGCTGCAAAGAGCCTTGCCTGAAAATCAATAGGGCTTTCATCTGGCTTCTGTTTGCAGTTATATACTTTAGACCAATCGGTTTGCACTGGAACCATTTCGGTAATTGCATTCAGGAGACCTGTACGGTCATTTGCTAGCACGGTACGTTCTGCAGCAGTAGTAGGAATTCCTGGCAAATCTTGGGGCCATTGCTCACCCAGGTGGGCAGGAGTATCCCCAGGACCTCGCCTTGCTTGGGTGTAAAGAACTTGCTTCTCATGGGGTTCCATTATTCCCGAGAGTAGCATGTCAATGTCTCTGTGGGTAGGCTGATAAACTTCAAAAATCTGACACAACTCCCCTTTGCAAGCCCACAGGATCCTCTCTAATTTTTGGGAGAGTAAGTCTAAAATTCATGATGTCATTAGGTGTCCAGGGGGACGTGGACAAGTGCTGGATTAGGAAATTGTCTTAGTGGGAGAAGTTTAATATGCTCTTTAAACAGTCCAGGAAAACTTTTAGGTCCAACTTCAATAATCTCATCCTTGTTTACGTCATTACCTATAGTCACCGAGTTATTTTCGGGATCTATTTTAGTTATAACAAACCCCAGGTCCTTTAAGTCTTTAGCCAATGTTCGCTGCAACATTTGTGTGGAGACTTCTGACAGCTTTAGAATTACTGGACTCTGAGTATGCTCAGAATCCGAAGTTTTATTGGCCAGGTTGGCATTCCCTACCGCCCCTTCAGAACTGTGAGTATGTGCGGGATTCAAATTGGGCTGGTGCAGCTGAATGATCGGTAAGCAATATTTGCTGATGCTGGGGCAGGTTGGTGGGAAGGAGCCGGAAATTGGGGACCCATAGATCCAATAAATCTTCAGATGGGTCTGGCAGCAGTTGGTGGTTTCAAGATGGATGGGTAGATTCCGCTGGGCGCGCTTGGTGTAGGAACGTGGTTGTACGGAGGGGACAAACTTTAGAGGAGTCAGATTTCTCCTTTATTTCTGCCAATTGTTTTTTCAGTTTTTCATTTGAGTCCTTTAGGCTAGCCATTATGGATTTATCTCTTAATTTTGAGGCCTGATCATCCCAGAGGTACCAATAATTCATCTGGGAGGGGTGACTGGACTCTAAGACACCCTTTAAATAATTTAATTTGTCTAATTGAAAGGTACCTTGAACTGGGAATTGTAATTCTGATTCTACATAAGTATATTCATTCCACGCGTGTGTGAGCTTTACCAGCCTCCTGAGTTTAAGACCTGCTGGCAATTTCCCTGGCTGACTATAAATCTGCAGCATTTTACCCAATGGGGTTTTTGGATCTAGCTTAGATCCCTTATTCCCCATAATCCCTGCCCTATTACCTATAAGACAGTTCCAATCCGGCACTAACCTGCCTTCCTCTCAGCTTCAAGCCTGAGCTGACCCTGTTTCAGTGTCTTCCCACTGTCCCCTCTTAACAAACTTATTAAAAAAAAAAAGAAAATAAAAATAAAAAGAGAAGGGAAAAAGACTTATAGTTGCTTGGGAAGGATGTTCTTAACGTAGGGTGGATGCTTACCGCCAGTGAAAGCAGCCATTCAGGACAAGGAGAGAGGAACCGAACAGTGAGATTTTGTAACACGGATTTCTTACCGATTTGTATGGCGCCTTTCTCTTCAGTCTCTCCGGTCCAGCCCGTCTCAATCACCTGGTGTCCCAATCCATCCCACTTCTGACACCATAAATGATGGAGAATTTAATCCGAGGGTTCGGATGGGGGCCCAAAACCCCTACCAAATCAATTCCAGACACCCTTCTTAAGCAACCAGCTTTATTCAGGAATGCATTCCAGGGCAAAAATCTCCAGGATACTCTCAGGAAAAGTTTCTGCAACTTCCCAAACAAAAGGCAAGGTCTTTTGTACCACCTTACATGGTAATTACCTTTTTCTCACTGACCACTTACACTTGCATGCATTATACAGGTCATGCCCCTTTGCACCAAATTCCCTCCAATCATTATCTGTCCCCCCTCAGTCCCTTTGCAGGCCTTACAACAGGTTCAAACCAGTTTTACCTACCTCCCACCCCCCCTTTGCTCACCTGAGTTCAAGCACGTACGTCTTTACAAACACCAGACTTAACATCCAGGTGTCACAGGGGTCATACTGACACCAAATAAAGTTTAGCCTTCATTACCCCTTTGATCCACTTGTGGATCACAATTAGTCTTAAGCATCCTTTCCCATTCATCCTCAAACGTGCAAGTGTCTTTGTAGTGTTTCTCGAGAGGGTTCTGTACATTTAGCAGAAGCAGCTGTTGTACCTTATTTTCTGCTACATTGTCTGTCTTTTGTAAGCACCCTTTAATACAGCATAAGGCTAGCTGTATCATTATGTATATAGAGCATATTAAGACAAGGAACATCAATATTCCTGCCACCACCTTCTTCATGAGCTCGCTTAACCCTATTCTTAACCAATTTAAAGGATTCCAGTCTTGCAACTGCTTTCTAAATGTTTTTGTCTGGACAGACAATGTTTGGATTTCTTTTATCCTTGTGGTTAGGTTTGAACTCACATCAGAAACTTTAACACAACATTCTGGGCCTATTAGTCCACATACCCCTCCCTGAGCCGCTAGTAGATAGTCAAGAGCCAGTCTGTTTTGCTGGGTAAAGATTCGCAATTCATTTAAATTTTCTTGTACCACACCTAGTGCCCTCTGTGGTATTCATGAATTTCTCCATAAGCAGGGACATTGTTTTCAACTCATGATTGGTTTTGCCTGCCCTACCCATGGAATGGTAGTTTCAGCTACTGCAAGGGCAGTTTGTTCTATCCAGTTCCATGCTTTTTCCCAAGACCCATCCCGCTTGTTCCTGATATGCCCTGGTGGCAAAGTGTCAACAATCCTCATAGCTGGTGCCACGAGACCGAGGTAACAAAACCCTGATGCATTTTGCGGAAGCCTTTATAGGCAAATTTACCGCATATCCACCAATAATTGTACATGTTCCACGAGTCAGACTGATATATCATCATGGCTCGGTTTGCAAAGGTGTGTTACCTTCCTTGCAAAGGTCTGTACTAGTGGTTCCTCCCCATATGGTTGTTATTTCTGGTTTGAATAGAGTACACCAAAGGTTTGCGGTAGACATAGTGGAACCATTATGCCATACATGTGTCCCATCCACCTTTGTTATAATGTGTGCACAGCTTGATTTCCCTACAAAGGTGGTACCTGTAAGATTCCTACATAGGGGACTTGTACCACTAAATGATAATTGGATGCACCCAGTCTGGTTGAACCACACAGTTTGGTCATTTTGTTCCAGTAATGCATCACTTACTAGTCCAGTTTTGTTTAACGGAAGGGCACCTATTGGGTATCCACTGTGCGCGCTTTGTGGTGCCCAGGCACACACCCAACAGTTAGTTTTGTTTGCGGCTCATGCCATACCTTCTGCCAGCTGCAGAAAGGTATTAGTCCCAATACCATTCCCCCTTTGGAGCCAAATAAGGCCTATACAAAGGAGGAACAAGAGTTTAGCCATTGTGCAGAGATTGTAATCCTTTCAGCACTTGCACAGACGGAGGTTATAAGGAAGTGTGGAGGAAGGAAAACAGCTTTCAGAAAACCCACCGTCCTCTGACAAAGTGCCGGTAGGGTCAATGGCAAGGTTGGGTGTAGATTCGTGTGAAATGTCAACGTGACTAGTAGGACCAGAAGGGATCTGGCCTGTAGTGAGAGCGTAGTGAACGAGGTCCCGGTCTCTGATTTCCGATGATGTGTATCCCTTGTCCAGGAGAAGTGATTCAATTTCTCTCTCAGAAAGCGGTAGAAAGTCATTTTCTTCTGGCTCTGGGCTGACAGGTTCAGTAGCAGGCGATATGTCGGGAGAGGCAAGTTCACACAACTTATGAGGGTCAATGGTGCGGCGCAAGTGGCTTGCGTGTATCCAAGAATCTCGCTCGGCTACCTTCACAGCCGTGTTGGTAGTCAGCAGGACCTGGAAGGGACCATTCCACCTTGGAGATAGGCAGTCTTTCCTCCGGAATTCTTTTATCAGGACCCAATTTCCTGGCTGCACGTCATGGCAAGGCACATCAGTTGGGACAGGTCAGGCTTCTGCAACCTGAGAGGAGAGACTGAAAGCAATTTTAGACAGATGTAGACAGTATTGAAGTAGTTCGTCATAACATTCAGACAAGTGGGAAGGATTAATTTTTCCAGGAGGCTCAAATCCAAGTAAAATTGGTCTCCCAAATAGAATTTCATGAGGGGTGAGACCATGTTTGTGGTTCGGGGTATTTCGGATATGCATGAGGGCAAGGGGCAATGCCTGCGGCCACTTTAATCCAGTGTCAGAGATAATCTTGCTTAACTTCCTTTTGATATCGAGGTTTTTTCTTTCAACATGCCCTGAACTTTGGGGATGATATGGGGTATGGAACCGTTGTTCTATGTGGAGGGCTCTACACAGATCTTGCAGGATTTTGGCCGTGAAATGGGTTCCTTTATCCGAGTCAATTTTTAAAGGGATTCCAAATCTGGGAACCACCTCAGTAACTAATTTCTTTACCACAGTAGTGGCGTCTGCTCGACGGCAAGGGAAAGCTTCCACCCAACCACTGAACACACATACAATAACCAGACAATACTTAAACCCACAGGAAAGGGTTAACTCTATAAAATCGATCTGCAAATATTGGAAGGGTCCATAGGCCCAAGTATGAGCACTCAGAGTAGTCTTTTCACCCTGGGTAGAGAACTTTTGGCAAGTAGCACAATTGCTGGTGATTTTAGCAGCAGCTTGGTGAATCCTAGGCGCATACCAATGCTTCAGAATCTGGTCCGCTACCCCCCTTTTGTTCATATGTCCTAATCCATGGGTAATGGTAGCCAATTGGGACACCAAAGTAGAAGGAGCCACAGGTCGTCCATCTGGTGAAAGCCAAATGTTATTATCTTGAATACGACACCCAGCTTTGTACCAATTGTGTTGTTCCTTCTCAGGTGCCCTAGATTGCAACAGGGATAAATCATTTAGAGTCAGGGAACAGAAACAGAGACCAGGATTTGAAATGGAGCTGGAGGTCCACAGGCAGCTGCATTCCTGGCTGCAAAATCTGCCCGTCTGTTTCCTACTGATACAGTATCAGTTTTATCAGTATGAGCACTGCAATGCATAATAGAAATAGCAAAAGGTAATTGAATAGCAAGCAAGAGGTCATTAACAAGGGATCCATTAGAAATGGCACTTCCGAGGACGTTAAGAATCCTCGATGTTTCCAAATCTGACCTACAGAATGACAGATGTTAAAAGCATACATTGAGTCAGTATAAATGTTAACAGATTGATCAATAGCTAAAATACAGGCACGAGTGAGAGCAATTAGTTCAGCTGCTTGAGCACCTTTTTATTCCTGGAAGAGAATGAGTTTCAATTATTGCATGATCAGAAACAACAGCATACCCGCTTATAAGGTTTCCCCTTTCATCCCTTTTACATGACCCATCAGTGTAATACACTAAATCAGGATTTGACAAAGGAACGTCCCTTAGATCGGATCGCGGGGTACAAGTGAGGTCCACCAATGCTAAACAATCGTGGGGTTCCATCTCATGGGGCTCTCCATCAGTAGGGTTAGGAAAAAGGGTGGCAGGATTTAAAGTAGAACAGCGTACTATGGAGACATTCTGGGCTCCTAAAAGGGCTTTCTCATAGTTAGTCAATCTTTGCATTGACAAATGCTGGGTCTTAGTCTTATTCACCAAAGCTTGCACTGCATGGGGTACAGCAAGTGTTAGGTTGTGACCTAATACCAGACATTGACTTTTCTCTACTAGCACAGCAGCTGCGGTCACAGCTCTGAGACACAGGGGAAAACCCTTTGCTACTGGGTCAAGCTGAGCACTAAAATAAGCTACAGGACGAGGGCGATTTCCAAATGGCTGGCATAATACTCCTGAAGCGACCTGATCCTGTTCATGGCAAAAAAGAGTAAAGGGTTTATCATAATCAGGGAGCCCAAGAGAGGGTGGAGAGACCAAAGCAGCTTTCACTTGCTGAAAGGATTCTTCTTCCTCCTCTGTCCACGGACGGGATCCTTCACCTTGTCAGCTGTCAGAGATACAAGGGGTTTTACAAGACCAGAGAAATTAGGAATCCATTGTCTGCAATAGCCAGCAGCGCCTAAGAGAGACCGAACCTGTTTCTTAGTTACTGGGCGAGGAGAGAAAGAACAGAGGTTATGCGTTTATCAGTGAGCTTTCGCCCTTCTTGGGATATGAGGTGACCCAAATATTCAACCTCTGCTTTACAGAACTGGAGCTTTGCCTTGGAGGCTTTGTGACCTCTCTTTGCTAATTCACACAGCAAATGAACAGTATCCGTTTTACATGCTTCATGATTAGGTGAGGCTATCAATAAATCATCAACATACTGAACAAGGGTAGACTCCTTTGGCAAAGAAATTGAATCAAGGTCCCTTTTTAACAATTGTGAGAAAAGGGTAGGACTTTCAGTATATCCTTGAGGAAGTCTGGTCCAAGTCAGCTGCTCCCCTTTATAGGAAAAAGCAAACAAAAACTGTGAATCCTTATCAATGGGACTGGAGAAGAAAGCTGAACATAAATCTATGACAGAAAAACATTTAGCACCTGCAGGGATAGAGGACAATATTGTTGCTGGATTAGGAACCACAGGAAATCTGGGGATAACAAACTGATTTACAGCTCTTAGGTCCTGCACAAATCTATATATCTGTCTCCCTTGATCATCAAATTTCCTCCTTTTTGACCGGAAGTATTGGGGTATTACACACAGACTGTGTTCTTATGAGCACTCCTTGTTCCAACAGGAGGAGATTACAGGCGCTATGCCCTCCTCCGCTTCCTGGGACAAGGGGTACTGAGACACTCGAGGGTAAGGTCGGCCGTGTTTATACCTGATCTTTACAGGCTCTGCTGTTAACAGTTTCCCAACTTCATTGGAGTGAGAAGCCCACAAAGACGTTGGTACCTGATCCAGCTCCACACTCTCCAGTTTGGAGTCTGGGTCTATACCTTGTCCGTCTGTTGTTAACATCATGAGGAAATTTGTTGCCTGATTATGGGGTATATCAACAAAGACCCCTTCAGAGGAACAATAAATTGTAGCATTCAATTTACACAGCAGATCTCTACCCATCAAGTTTACAGGCGTACTGGGGGATAACAAAAAGGCATGTTCCTCTGTCAAAGGCCCAATGGTTAAGGAACATGGTTCACTCATTGCATGGGGTATAGTTACTCCCCCCCCACCCCTACAGCATTTACTATTTCTCCAGTTCTGGCCAGATTGGGAGCTTCATCCTCTCGTATTGTGGAAAGAGAGGCACCAGTATCAATTAGAAATTCATGTTTGTTTCCATTAACGGAAAATGAAACTAAGGCATCAGGTGTAGCAGAAAGAGAGACCGAAGGTAACAGAGAGCATTGCAATGTTTTATCAATAACCTCTTGGCATAGTCAGTAAGGATTACTCCTTTGTCGGTCCTCCGGAGGGTAGCCTCTGTTGGGTGCACCTGCTGAAAAGGGGTTAGTATTGGGCCACCTCTGTCCTTGTGACGATGGTCCGGACTGTCTGTTGGGGCCCTGGTTAAATCTATTTTGTCGTTGTCTTTTGCGACATTCAATTTTCCAATGGCCAAACCCACCACAGTAATTACACACATCATTAGGTTGGGGGCCCCGCCGGGGTCTGTTTGGACCTTCCCTCTGACCTTTTGGTTGCCCGTGGCCTTGTAAATCTTGTATTTGGAGTGCCATTAGGGTATTTTTAAGTTCCTTTTTCTTTTGTTTTTCTACTTGCAAGTTTTCAAAAAAACTGAGTTGCAGCTTCCAAAATTTTCTCAGTAGTTTCCATTGTCCATCCAATCATATTATTAATAATCTTGTCCCCAATTTCTGGTCTTAAATTCTGCACAAAGGTGGTTACTACCATAGTGCGCATATTGGCATCATTTGGGTTAAAGGTGCTATACTTCCGCATGGCTGCAAAGAGCCTTGCCTGAAAATCAATAGGGCTTTCATCTGGCTTCTGTTTGCAGTTATATACTTTAGACCAATCGGTTTGCACTGGAACCATTTCGGTAATTGCATTCAGGAGACCTGTACGGTCATTTGCACGGTACGTTCTGCAGCAGTAGTAGGAATTCCTGGCAAATCTTGGGGCCATTGCTCACCCAGGTGGGCAGGAGTATCCCCAGGACCTCGCCTTGCTTGGGTGTAAAGAACTTGCTTCTCATGGGGTTCCATTATTCCCGAGAGTAGCATGTCAATGTCTCTGTGGGTAGGCTGATAAACTTCAAAAATCTGACACAACTCCCTTTGCAAGCCCACAGGATCCTCTCTAATTTTTGGGAGAGTAAGTCTAAAATTCATGATGTCATTAGGTGTCCAGGGGACGTGGACAAGTGCTGGGGCGCCCCCTGCTGGATTAGGAAATTGTCTTAGTGGGAGAAGTTTAATATGCTCTTTAAACAGTCCAGGAAAATTTTAGGTCCAACTTCAGTAATCACATCCTTGTTTACGTCATTGCCTATAGTCACCGAGTTATTTTCGGGATCTTTTGTACCCGAAGGTCTTTTGTACCACCTTACATGGTAATTACCTTTTTCTCACTGACCACTTACACGCATTATACAGGTCATGCCCCTTTGCACCAAATTCCCTCCAATCATTATCTGGCCCCCCTCAGTCCCTTTGCAGGCCTTACAACAGGTTCAAACCAGTTTTCCCCCCCCCTTTTGCTCACCTCAGTTCAAGCACGTACGTCTTTACAAACACCAGACTTAACATCCAGGTGTCACACTGACACCAAATAAAGTTTATCCTTTATTCCCCCCTTTGATCCACTTGTGGATCACAATTAATCTTAAGCATCCTTTCCCATTCATCCTCAAACGTGCAAGTGTCTTTGTAGTCTTTCTTGGGAGGGTTCTGTACATTTAGCAGAAGCATCTGTTGTACCTTGTTTTCTGCTACATTCTCTGTCTTTTGTAAGCACCCTTTAATACAGCATAACGCTAGCTGTATCATTATGTATATAGAGCATATTAAGACAAGGAACATCAATATTCCTGCCACCACCTTCTTCATGAGTTCACTTAACCCTATTCCCAACCAATTTAAAGGATTCCAGTCTTGCAACTGCTCTCTAAATGTTTTTGTCTGGACAGACAATGTTTGGATTTCTTTTATCCTTGTGGTTAGGTTTGAACTCACATCAGAAACTTTAACACAACATTCTGGGCCTATTAGTCCACATACCCTCCTGAGCCGCTAGTAGATAGTCAAGAGCCAGTCTGTTTTGCTGGGTAAAGATTCGCAATTCATTTAAATTTTCTTGTACCACACCTAGTGCCCCCTCTGTGGTATTCATGAATTTCTCCATAAGCAGGGACATTGTTTTCAACTCATGATTGGTTTTTGCCTGCCCTACCCATGGAATGGTAGTTTCAGCTACTGCAAGGGCAGTTTGTTCTATCCAGGTCCATGCTTTTTCCCAAGACCCATCCCGCTTGTTCCTGATATGCCCTGGTGGCAAAGTGTCAACAATCCTCATAGCTGGTGCCACGAGACCGAGGTAACAAAACCCTGATGCATTTTGCGGAAGCCTTTTATAGGCAAATTTACCGCATATCCACCAATAATTGTACATGTTCCACGAGTCAGATTGATATATCATCATGGCTCGGTTTGCAAAGGTGGTGTTACCTTCCTTGCAAAGGTCTGTACTAGTGGTTCCTCCCCATATGGTTGTTATTTCTGGTTTGACTAGAGTACACCAAAGGTTTGCGGTAGACATAGTGGAACCATTATGCCATACATGTGTCCCATCCACCTTTGTTATAATGTGTGCACAGCTTGATTTCCCTACAAAGGTGGTACCTGTAAGATTCCTACATAGGGGACTTGTACCACTAAATGATAATTGGATGCACCCAGTCTGGTTGAACCACACAGTTTGGTCATTTTGTTCCAGTAATGCATCACTTACTAGTCCAGTTTTGTTTAACGGAAGGGCACCTATTGGGTATCCACTGTGCGCGCTTTGTGGTGCCCAGGCACACACCCAACAGTTAGTTTAGCCTTTACGCGCTCTGATGGTTATAGAGGTGTCGTCAAAAAACACTGGGGATATGCTTCGGAGGCCTGTGACCGTGTATGGTGAACTAGCTAGTGGACCGAGTGAAGGCGGTCTGATCTAGTGTAACTACGTCTGAAGGCCGAAGATAACACTCATGTAACTAGGCTTATATATGCATGCTTGCGATACAAGTAGCGCTGATGATTAAGCCACTCAAAACACTTTTACTATCTTACGGAGTTTCCAAGGACGGCTTCGAATGCAAACTGTCCGCAGCAGCCTGCATAGGCATGATTACACAAAAAAATGGAACTGAGTTTCTGGCTGTTTGGTGCGAAAAATTATTGTGAGTTTTGCCAGGCAATCTATAGTCACGACCACGCTTGCAGGTATCGTGACTGCCTCTGCTTGAGCGCAACGTGCTCTGACAGCGTGCGCGTGCCGCTGAGATTTCCTAACTGTAGTAACGGTCCAACGGCTGCTTAGACACCTAGCCTGTCGAAAAAAAACAAGTCGCAGGCCCGTCTAAAACTTTGTGTGAGTGTCAGTTTTTCGTGGACAAGCAGCACTGGGATAAAGTGCGGAGCAGTAAACAGTACCTTTTTTTTTTTTGTTATATAATTTTTGACTTCATGCAGGTGACTGGATTGGACGTACCCAATTATATTTTTGCTTTGGCCCTAACCCCGGAAAAATTCTAGGAATTTAAGGGCAAGTGACTTTCTAACGTTATTAAGAACTGTATTGTCAAAGTTCAGTGACTACTCATGCATAGCACACCAGTCCTAATCCATACTTTGTTATGAGCCCATTACCGAAGGAAACAATGGGCGTTGAACTGATTACTCAGGGTAGTAAACTGCTGCCTTTGGCAGATAGGGGATTGGGCATGCTGTTTATCGCGTCTTTAAATGTCGTTGCCCATGTCGCTTAGCAAGCTCCCGATTTCGACGGGATTTAAAGGGGCCAAAGGGTATTTCACACCTTTAAACACGCTAGAAAAATCAAACTTGCGGAACCTACGCCCTGCGTGGAGCACTATGGCATAGCTAGTATGATGGCTGGGGAGAAAAAGTTTCTCAACTGGTATGAGATACAGGAAGATGAGGCTTTTGATTTACAGCAATCGTATTATAAGAGTATAACAGCCCGCATGCCCAGAGACGGCGAAGCAGAAGGAAAGTAGCGAGACCTGCCCTGAAGCCGGGAGAGACCTAATACATACAATCCTGCGTATGTACATTACACTTCATGCCAAGGAAAAGACAGGGATGGGCGAGCCCCCGCTCTTCTGGTACAAAAAAAAGAGACCTACCTTGGTTCACGGCGCGCACAGACATACTCCCCCCCCCCCCCGGCCAAGATATCCCCCAGCGCGGGGAAGAGTTATTTTAAGTCCCGCCCGCTGCCTCAGCGCCTGCCCCCGCCTCGCTCATGGTGACTTACTGACCCACCGATCGACTCAGCCCACCTGCCGTCTTCGGCCGCCCCATCCTCGGAGCAGGGCGGCCCGGGGAAGAAGGGTGAGCACACGCTGGGGGCCGGGGGGGGGGGACACCTAGCCTGTCGAAAAAAAAACAAGTCGGAGGCCCGTCTAAAACTTTGTGGTGAAGGGGAAGTAGTGGCATCTCCATCCCTAGAGGTGTTTAAGTCTCAGCTTGACAAAGCCCTGGCTCGGTTGATTTAGTTTGTATTGGTCCTGCCTAGAACAGGGGCTGGACTTGATGACCTCCCGGCAGTCTCCACCTTCCCAGGGGTAATGTGCATGCGTGCTCCACACTTTTTGCGGAAAAACGTCCGTGCCGCTCTAGGCGCTCTTTTCGCAAATGCTTTTAACAGTAAAGCATTTGTGGAAAATTAGTCTAGATGTAGCCCGGGGCTGAAGGTTGAGGAGAACACTCAGGTAACTAAGCTTATCTGTGGACCACCTCTGCTGCTTAAGCCACTCAAAACACTTTTACTAGCTTACGTATTTTCTATTCCATTTTGTGTGTAATAATGGATTTACAGCTTGCTGCAGACAGTTTGAGTTCGATGCCGTCCTGTGAAACATCCCAGAGCTCTGCAAAGAAAGTTGTTTCTCGCCTTTTTTTGGAAATAAAGGCGGAAAAAAATTGAGATACAGGCTCTGATGGCTACTGGGGATCCATCACTGGAGATACGCTTCGGAGGACTTGGGGATGGGGTCCTAGATGTAAGTTTTACAAAAGTTACTATAGCTGGGCGTGGGGGAGACTGAAAAGGAGGGGAAAAAAAAAAAAAAAAAGTATACTGTTGATGGAACCAATGTGGAAAAGTTATGGATGCCTGTCTGGAACGGACAAACTGTGACCTTGCATGGTGTAATAGCTCGTGGACCGACTGAAGCCGGTCTGATCTAGTGTAACTGCTTCTGAAGGCCGAGGCTAACAATCATGTAACTAAGCTTATATATGCTTGCGATATAAGTAGCTCTGATGATTAAGCCACTCAAAACACTTTTACTAGCTTACGTATTTGCTATTCCATTTTGTGTGTACTCATGGATAGACACGCTGTTGCGGACAGTTTGCATTCGAAGCTGTCCTTTGAATCTTCCCACAGCTCTGTGTCAAGAAAGGCGTTTCTCGCCTTCAAACCCGGAGTCTGGAGTGCTTTTAATATAACCTTTACCCTACTTAACAGAAGCGTGAACAATCTAGTCTTGGTGGGAGACATGCTTGCTGACCCCGGGGCCAGGAGAGAAAAACTGCCGAGGACAAAGGAGGGTGACACCAAACAGTCCTTTGTCCTAGTTTGACATTCCTACCTACTTTCCTAGTGGCTGAAGCTACCTGACTTCGCTATCGTTGATCACTTAGTTCTTAGGCTGCTGACTAACCCTCATGATCATGATACCCACTTAGAACTATATAACCATCTATACAGGTTGCAAGAGCGCTGTCTGTACCACGACAGTGCTATTTCTGAAAAAGGCGAGCGAAAGGCATCTCCTCTACAGGATTATTTAGGGGACCTCACACGCAATATCCCGCCTCATGGCAGGCCCGAAAACATATGGGAACAAGCTGTTAGGAGGAAAGGCGTATATGAAAGTGAAAGGGTGTACTCTAAATGTAGCAAAGAGTTTAAAAATAAATAAAAAGGGTCTTGAATTATATTACCGCCCAAGAGGAGCGGAAGCCGAATAAGAGAGATGTGCATCAGTCCTCGTTTGTAAGAAACAAACAAACAAAAAAAAAATCTCTGACCAATATAAACATAGACCCTTAATTTAAAAAACCAGAGAAACTTGTTTATAAGTTGTTAGGCGAACAGCACTGCCCTCCGTTTTTGAAAGACGGATACGAGACGGAAACGTACCAAGCCAAGATTGCTGCAATTATTTTTAAAAAGCCAAATTGGTGATGAGGGAAAAAAAATACAAAAAAAGAGATTTCCACCTACTGGAGGCTCACCAAATTACTTATCTGACAATGAGGAGGCAAAAGCTCACCTGCAGGATCGTGATGAGTCAGAAGATGGGTCCTGTCTTGTGCTGCTATCTGTCAGAGACCTCCCCCCCCCCCCGACTCTGAAATAGCATCTGCTGAAGAACATGCCCCTGATGGTCCCGTAGAGGAACCCACGAAATACCCCTGAAAATCCAGAGGTGTATATGGAGAGAGTGAGACGTTGGCACAGCGAAGTGCCTAGCTTTGGAAGGTGAGCAATTTCGTTTTGTAACTCTTGCATGAATAAATTCAGCTGAACACGTCGGTGAAGCCATACACCGGCAGATATAGTTCGTTCTCGATGACGTTAATGGAAGGATAGGTCGTGATGAGCATATTCAGTTGCATTTAGAGAGAGACGTAATTTAACTGACCGCCCCTTGTTTTCAGTCAGCAGAACTAGGGATGAGCTCTCAGCTGGCGCTTTCGTAAATCAGGCCTCCAAGTTGTTGGAGTACTAGAGAGTTGTACCTAAAAAGAGTCATAGACCTGGCAGCGCGACCTCAAAAGGTCATCAAGTCCAGCCCCTGTTCTAGGCAGGACCAATACAAACTAAATCAACCGAGCCAGGGCTTTGTCAAGCTGAGACTTAAAAAACACCTCTAGGGATGGAGATGCCACTACTTCCCCTTCACCACCCTGCTAATAGTTTTTCCTAATAGCCGACCTAGCCCTCTCACACCGCAACTTCAAACCATTGCTCCTTTTCTGCCATCTATCGCTACTGAGGACGACCTTTCGCCATTCTCTTGATGTAGGGCTTCATCAACGTGTTCAGCTGAATTTATTCATGCAAGAGTTAAAAAACGAAATTGCTCACCTTCCAACTCTAGGTACTTCGCGGTGTCAACGTCTCACTCTCTCCATATACACCTCAGGATTTTCAGTGGGTACCTCTACGGGACCATCGGGGCATCTTCTACATCAGATGCTATTTCAGCGTCCGGGGGGGGGGGTCTCTGAGCGACAGCAGCACAAGACACTTCCCACACCTCTGTGTCACCCTCCTTAGTCCTCGGCAGTTTTTCCTCTCCTGGCCCGCGGGGGGGGTCAGAAAGCATGTCTCCCACCAAGACTAAATGGTTCACGCTTCTGTTAAGTAGGGTAAAGTTTATATTAAAGACTCAGGCTTTGAAGGCGAGAAACGCTTTTCTTGACATAGAGCTGTGGGACGATTCAAAGGATGGCTTCGAATGCAAACTGTCCGCAACAGCCTGTATATCCATGAGTACACACAAAATGGAATAGACAATACGTAAGCTAGTAATAGTGTTTTGAGTGGCTTAGGCACCAGAGGTACTTATAGCGCAAGCCTGGATAGATAAGCTTAATTACCTGAGCCTTCAGCCTTCAGCCCCGGGCTACACCTAGACTAATTTTCCAAAAATAGTTTTAACGAAAAAGTTTTACTGTTAAAAGCATTTGCGAAAAGAGCGTCACGGACGTTTTTCCGCAAAAAAGTGTGGATCACGCTTGTTCCCCCCCGGGCCGCCCTGATCACTTTCCTCTATGCGAAGTGCCTCAAAAGGGCTTCCTTAGGGCTTCCTTAGGGATCCCGTCCATGATTTTTTCCAGGAACCGAGGTAAGACTGACCGGCCTATAGTTCCCTGGATTGTCCTTTTTTGAAGATGGGCACTACATTTGCCTTTTTCCAATCAGCCAGGATCTCTCCCGATCTCCACGACTTTTCAGAGATAATGGCCAAAGGCTCCTCAATGACATTTGCCAACTACCTCAGTACCCCCGAATGCATTAAGTCCGGACCATGGATTTGTGTACGCTTAGCTTTTTTAAATAGTTTCTAACTTGTTCTTTAGCCACGAAGGGCTGTTCATCTTCAGACCACCTTGCGTCATTTAGTCCGGGAGCCGACTTTGTCCGTGAATACAGTTTTTCCAACATCATCTGTCACTAGGCTACCTCTTTCATCCAGTGGGGGCCCCACACCCTCGCTGGAGCCCCATCTTGAAGAAACCTTTCTTGTTATCCTTCACATCCTTTGCCAGTCGCAATTCCAAATGCGCTTTCGCCTTCCTGAAAACGTCCCGCAGCAGTCTCGAGGTATACATTTATTCCATCCCATGTCATTTGTCCACGTTTCCACTTTTTTTGTATGCTTTCTTTTTGTGCTTTAGTTCACCAAGGAGTTGCCCTGTAAGCCAATCCGGTCTCCTACCACGTTTGCCTCTCTTGCTACACATCGGGATGGCTTCTTTCTGTTACTTCAATAAGTCTGCTTTACAATACTGTCAGATGTCCCGGACGCCTTTCCCCTTCATGTTAGCAGCCCAGGGGATTCTACCCATCACGTCTCTGAGGGAGTCAAAAATCTGCTTTTCTGAACGCTACTGTGTGTAGTTCACTATTCTCTTTTCTTACTTTGGTCAGGATCCTGAAATCTAACAGCTCATGATCACTGCTTCCGAGGTTGTCACCCACAGCTACTTCCCCTATTAGTTCGTCCCTGTTTTGAGTAGCAGGCCAAGCTGCTCACGGCTCTGGTCGGATCCGTCAGCACTTGTACCAAGAAGTTATCCCCAACAGTCTCCAAAAACCTCATTGTGACCATTGTCAAAAACATGAGTTGGGGGGGTGGTCATAGAGTTGTAAATTGTATCCTCTGTAGTCAAATCACCCTTAAAAAGAGATCGTATTTAGTAGACCTGACTTACACCGGTTCCAATTTATGTTTTGCGGGTGGCTGCTTGGCTGTAATGGCCGACGAAACATTTTTTTGGAAAGGGCGAGAGAGCTGCACGAGCTCCTGGGGGGGGGGTCAGATTAAAAAAAAAAAAAGATTATGCTCAGTGATGTAGCGACGTTTCAGCAGCAGTTAGGAATCAGCATATGGGCGGTGTTTTGTGCTGCAACAGGGGAATGGGCTTTTTTAAAAGAAAGGGGGGGGGGTCCCAGGGTATCCCAAGACTTTTTTTCATGCTTTTGCATGAAGAACATTATTATGGGGTTTCTGGCTGTTGTTTGGTGCGAAAAATTATTGTGAGTCTTGCCACGCTTGCAGGTATCGTGACTGCCTCTGCTTGAGCGCAACGTGCTCTGACAGTGTGGGCGTGCCTCTGAGATGTCCTAACTGTATTAACGGTCAAACGACTGCTTAGACACCTACACTACGTGTCGAAAAGAACAAGTCGCAGGCCTGTCTAAAACTTTGTGTGAGTGTCTGTTTTACATGGACAAGCAGCACTGGCATAAAGGGCGGAGCAGTAAACAGTACTTTTTTTTGTTATATAATTTTGAGTGCATGCAGATGACTGGATTGGACATACCCAATTTTGCTTTCTCCCTAACCCCGGAAAAAGGGCAACCAGTGTCTTTCTAACTTTAGTAACACGTGTATTGTCAAAGTTCAGTGACCTACTCATTCATAGCGCACCAGTCCTAATCCATACTTTGTTATGAGCCCATTGCCGAAGGAAACGATGGCCGTTGAACTGATCACTCAGGGTAGTAAACTGATGTGTGTGGCAGTTGGGGCATGCAGTTTATAGCGGCTTTAAACGTCTTTGCCGATGATGCTTAGCAAGCACCCACAGACTACGGGATTTAAAGGGGGGGCCAAAGGGTAATTCACACCTTTAAATACGCTGGACAATCAAGCTTGTGGACCCTACGCCCAGCGTGGAGCTCTATGGCGTAGCTAGCTAGTATGATGCCTGGGGAGAAAACAGTTTCTCAACTGGTATGAGATCCAGAACGATGAGGCTTTTGGTTTACAGCAATCGGATTATGAGATTAGTATAAGATTATAACTCATTACTGGCTTCTGTCGCCAAGGGATTTGGCGTATGCGGAGATCATTAAAAAACTTTCAAGATTTGTTTAAACAAGTTACTTCCCTGGGCTGACGCTGGTAACCATTCCTTCTGATTACTTAAACAACCTCTTTCTACGGGCCCAGCCTTGGCGCTTCCTGATGATGGTTAACCCGATTTAAAGCCTGTCCTTGTTGCCAATTGTGATTTGGTGTATTGTGTGGACGGCTCTTTCCTTCGCTCTCCCTCTGGTGATCACTTTTTTCCTCTGTGCGTGACATTAATCCCCTACCTGCTGTTAATTCTGTCCAAATTGCTGATTTATTTGCCCTTGCTCCTGGCTGTATGTTGGCTTCGGGAAAAATTGTTGCTCTCTACACTGAGTCTGGAAATAATTTTGGAGTCGGGCATGAATTTGACGAGCTTTGGAAACTGCATGGTTTGTAAACTTCTACTGGTTCCCCCTCTCAGCAATGGTACCTACATTGTTGAGCTCTTAGAAGCAATTTTCTTCTACTAGTGCTGTCGTTAAATGTGTAGTTCACCTTGGTCTACATGTTGAAGGCTCTAAAGCAAAAGCCCTGGCAGAGACTGGAAATGTAAAAGCTATGGCCCCTATTATGAAAAAGATTGTTAGATATCTGCTGGTTGCACACTTCATACTGACCACTTGTGGGGCTCCGCAGATGGTTGCGTCGAAGGGTCTTTTAATCCTATCTTTGCTCGTCTGTCGCATGGCTAGGCCCATAGGAGCCAAGGAGGATGATCTCCCTCATTGGAGAAGATTGGTTTGCGCCCTTCTTTTCTGTTTTGGCCGCACACTACTGCCAAAATTGTGCGATTTGTCAACAAAACAAAAGTGGCCATCATTCTAAAACATTGCCTGCTGCCCATTCACCACCCTGGGGGCACTTCT
This sequence comes from Rafetus swinhoei, assembly GCA_019425775.1. Lineage (NCBI taxonomy): Eukaryota > Metazoa > Chordata > Testudines > Trionychidae > Rafetus > Rafetus swinhoei. The sequence continues at coordinate 122,961,536 of CM033449.1, forward strand.
GGCCATGTGCAACTTGATTTTATTCAAATGCCCCTATGTCAATGTTACCAATATATACGTGTGTTAGTAGATATGTTCTCAAGATGGGCCGAAGCATTCGCGGTTAGAAAGGCAGACTGTGTTTCAGTGGCTAAATTGTTTTTGAGCGCATTCATTCCCGGTTTGGGAGTCTCGCTGTCATCGAGCGTGACTGAGGAACTCATTTTACTGGACGCATCATGCAGCCTGGTGCCAAAGCTTTAGGGGGTTCAACACTGTGCAGTCAGCTGGGAAAGGTGAGCATCACAATGGGGGTCCTAGAGAACAAACTTGCTAAACGTTGCGCTGAAACCACCTTGAAATGGGTTGATGCCCTCCCTTTGGTGCTTTCTACACCTCACCAGAGGGTGGACCAATGCGTTCAACTGTGTCTCCTGTTGCTATGCTAAGAAGCGATCAGTCACAGTTTTTTACAGCCCATCTCACCTCTTCGGTCCATGAGCTGCAACCTTGTGACTGCATTTACGTGGAAGGTCATGAAAGCAAGTCAGCATTAGAGCCTCGGGGGGGAGGGCCATTCCGAGTACGCCTCATCAACAATGCAGTTTAACGGTTCCTCCACATGGGTGCACGCCTCGCACTATAAGAGGGTTTCTCCACCTGGTGACTCTGCACGTGCTGATACAGGCCTTGTAACTCCAAACTTAGTTACAAGGAGGCGAGGAGGTTTCAAAATTACTAATTAATTTGATATTTTCAGAGGAGGATGACCGGAGGAAGGTCTCAAGAGTATCATGCAGACTTTCAATCAAGAATGCGCAACGCTACAAAATCCGAAAAGTTCCTACTGGGTGAAGGTGTAACGATTAAATCCCGAAGCTGGAGACGCTGCATCTTGAAAGGTTTTAAGCTCTGGGTTCGCAGTGTTTCTCCTTGTAAGGACAATCTTTTTGTTACTTATCTGCAGACTGAAGCAAAGACGATTAAATAGACGTAACTGCTGGCTTTGTGCATATGGTCTGAAACACTTAGATCAGTGTTTGCATAGCCTTCCGTCCAATTGTTCGTGGACCATGCAAAACCGAGCTTACCGATCGACTCTTGGCAGCCCCACACATACACAATTCTCCAGGCGACATTCCAGTCGTATTTAGACGCCATTCCAGTGGGTACTTTTGGGTTATGTATGCGAGTAAATGGTACAATGGATAGGCACGATGTGGGGACGATCTCCAACTGCGAAGACATTCTTGCCTACAAAGGGATTCGAATCTTTGAGATTTTTTTTAGGCAGCCACTCAGACATGGTGTGGATCTTGGTATTCCATACAACTAAGTGGTGGCAGTAGGCAATTCTGACTATGGCTGGATTCTGAAGCAACGTGCCCCAGATGTACTTTGATAATACTACTTTTCTTTCGGCTGACGCTCCTGGAGCCATGTTGTGGTCCAGTTTGGTATGGCGTAATAAGCCAATGAAGGCTCAGGGCACTGGCTTACCATATGGTTACAAGGAAAGGGAGATAAATATGTAGTAGAATATTGCCTTTGGATCTGTGGAAATAAAGCATATAAAACTGCCATTCAACTGGACTGGGAACACGTAGTACAGGCCAAGACGGGTCAGGACGCTCTACTTATGAACAGCTCCCAAGCACTCGTATGAGGAATTACCGAGCACACATCACTTAAAGGGATATGGGCAACAGGACCACTAAGGCCTTACGAGAATTCAACTTAGCGCTGAAACAGAGTCGCCAAGTAACCTTACAGAATTGCATGGCATTAGACTTCCTGCTTGCCAATAAGGCAGAAGTATGAGCTACGGTGGGTGAAGAATGCTGCTTGTTTGTGAACCATGCCGCCTCTTCGGTAAATTAGATGCCCATGCCAGTGACCAGATTGTACAGAAAGCCCAACCACCACCTCCTTGTGACGGCCCATGGAGCATTTATGGTTGGCTCACAAATATGTTTGTACCTTTCCGCGCGCGCACAAATCCTGAACGCTGTTCTGTATATAGCATTGCGTTTGCTAGACCTTTATGTGTGGCCTGTCTGAAAGGTCAAAATTAGCCTTAACCACTTTATGCAAAGAATAAATAAATCAGCTGCTTCTGTCAACTAATCTGGCTCACTGACATACTACTGAGTAGGCCTACCCCAGTTACACAACCACTCGCCCCAGCAGACACAAACCTAGAGGCCCATTCTGGCCGTCAGCTGTCGCCAGAACTAAATCTGGCCCTATAGCACTCTTCTCAGCCATACCAGGATGACAGCCCCGCAGACAAAGAACTGGGAAGAAACCCTTCCGCCTCAGGAATGCTGCCCCTCCTAGCAGCAAAGCTGCCACACAGAGGTTGCTCACACTGAGAACGCTCATACAAACTAGCTTGTGCAAGTTCAGTTTTACAAACTTCACCGCCAACAACTCCTCCCCCTCCAAAATTTTATGTTTTCCACCGCTAAAACGCCGCTCTGGCCAGCCGCGCCAGACATTTCCAGCGAAACACTTACCAGATTACTGGACACTTCCTGCCCTGTTTCTGAGTCCAGCTTTACCTCAAAGGCATCAGGCAGACAAGAAGGAACCTTACTCACAGCCACACAGCTCTCCTGCATAGACATAGAGATATCGCCCTCAGGGAAACATGTACTGAAAACTTTAATGTGGTCCCAATAGGTCTGACTAGCCACAGACAACTTCCCAGAAACAGACTCACCCCCTTTACAAACCTCATACATCTTCTGGTGCTGGATTAAGATAGCAGCCTGATTCTACATATTAGCTATCCTATAATCACATCCCCCCGACGACACAGTTATACACGGAATTCCTGGAAGCATATATTCTCTCGTGTTCTTCCACTCTCTCGGTGCCTCCAGGTCTCTGGGATGGTAACCAAGTTACTTTATCATTCCTGAGAGCAGCGTGGTTAGATGATTTTTGGAATGCCCGGCTTCTTAGCTTTCACCATTTCAAGAGTAGCCTTCCCTTAAGCAATCCTTGCCTCAGCTTCCGCTTCCAGTTGCCTCGTCTCTTGCTTTTATTTCCTCTTTCCTTGCTTCTAGTGTTGCCTTTCCAGTTGGGCATAGTTCGCCTTGCCTTGTTGTTGGGCGCGCTTGTCCTCCAGCTGTAGTAAGAACGCCACCTCTTTCTCAAGTAGAGCTCTGCCGGCTACATTTTTAAAGGCAACTTCACACATAGACGGCATTAGTGAGGGGGGCGGACCAATGCCCTGCCCTCTCAAGGTTACTCCCCGCCCCGACTCACAGCCAACTAACATACACATACATCCGCCTTGGGACTAGGAATCTGGCCTAGACCTAGACCTCATGCCCTTAAACGAGCCGAGCTATCCAATTGTACTAAAAGCTAGACAAAAAAAAAAATGGTTTCGATGAGCTGTCTGGCTTTAGCATAAATGGCTGTGTGCCACTCCCTAAGGCAGCCACAGAGTAAAAAAAACTGTTGACCCGCCCCCTTTAACACTAGACTAGTCTACACTTGGGATAAAGGGTAGTGTATAAAGTAGGAATGTATGTGTTAGGTCTTTCTTCTGTGCCATCCCTGGGTATGGGGGGGGGGCTCTCTCGCTTCTCAGCCTTTTGGCTGGCTACGATAAAGTATAGTAATATATTAGGTCTGTGACCGCTCGCCACTCTTCTGGGCTGCTTGGCTGGAGTGGCGAGTGGGGTGGCTTTCGCTTGGCTTCCCCAGGCCGGCGCAGGCGCTCTTTGCTCCGCTCTGCTCTACTTTCTTTTCTTTTCTTTTCTTTCTTTTCCCAGGCTGCCATCACAGCAGCATAGCAAGCAGAAGGAAGGTGTTTCGACCCAGCCGAGGCCACGGCAGCCGCCGCCAACACATGACAGCCAGCCAGCCGGGCGGCCGGCCGGCACTCAGCGTGGTGACGCGGGGGCGGCAGGAGGAGCTATGCAGATGAACGCCGGCCAGCCAACCCGGCCCGCCGCGGGGAGCGGCCTCAGCAAGGGCGGGGTTGTTTAATATACGGGAGGGGACTAACAATAAGCGTTCATTAATAAGCAACAGTGCAAGAAATGGCAGTGCATGACTGACCGAAGGAAGGAAGGAAAGAGTGAGTGGGTGAGTGAGTGAGTGAGTGCGTGCTTGGAAGAGAAGAGAACGGCAGAGAAGAGAGGCAGAGGCAGAAAGACTGTGGGAAAGCAGTCTGCGGGGCTTCGGCCTTGCCAGCGAGCTGTTGACAAGCCCCATTCACAGCTGTCGCTCCTGCCGGCGCGGCGCGGCGCGGCGTCGGACCTACCAGCGGGGCTGTCAGCGCGCCCCGTTTAACACTAGACTAGCTGCTTCTGCAGGCGAGGCTGGTCGGAGGAGGAGGGAGGAGGAGGAGCCGGGTGAACGAGGGAGGGGCGGAGCCCGCATGCAGATTAGCGCGTGGCTGGTGGAGGCTGCCGGGAAGGAGGGAGGAGGAGGCGAGGGGGCGCCGCCCACAGGGCCCCCAGCGTGCGCCTCCCCTGTCCCCCGGGCCTCCCTGCTCCGAGGAAGGGGAGGTCCAAGGAGGAGCGGGGCCGGGTGATTCGCTCGGTCATTGAGTCACCGTGAGCGAGGAGAGGGAGGCGGGCGGTGAGCCAGCGGGCGGGACTTAGAGACTTTCTATTGCCCTGCGGTGGGGGGTGGATTGGCAGGGGATAGTACGTCTTTGCGTGCCGTGAGCCCAGGTAGGTCTCTTTCCTTGTGCGAGGACAGGGTGGGCTGGACAGGGTGGGGTCGCCCACTTGTCAGTCTTTTGCTTGGGATGAAGTGTAGTGTACATAAGTAGGAATGTATGTGTTAGGTCTCTCTCTTCCTTCTTCTCCGCCCTCCTGGGTTTGGGGGCTCTCTCTCGCTACTCAGCCTTTTGGCTGGCTTGGATGAAGTGTAGTAATATATTAGGTCTGTCCATGCTCGCCACTCTTCTGGGCTGCTTGGCTGGAGTGGCGAGTGGGGTGGCTTTCGCTTGGCTTCCCAGGCCGGCGCAGGCGCTCTTTGCTCCGCTCTGCTCTACTTTCTTTTCTTTTCTTTTCTTTTCCCAGGCTGCCATCACAGCAGCATAGCAAGCAGAAGGAAGGTGTTTCGACCCAGCCGAGGCCACGGCAGCCGCCGCGCATGACAGCCAGCCAGCCGGGCGGCCGGCCGGCACTCAGCGTGGTGACGCGGGGCGGCAGGAGGAGCTATGCAGATGAACGCCGGCCAGCCAACCCGGCCCGCCGCGGGAGCGGCCTCAGCAAGGGCAGGGTTGTTTAATATAGGGGAGGGGGACTAACAATAAGCGTTCATTAATAAGCAACAGTGCAAGAAATGGCAGTGCATGACTGACCGAAGGAAGGAAGGAAAGAGTGAGTGGGTGAGTGAGTGAGTGCGTGCTTGGAAGAGAAGAGAACGGCAGAGAAGAGAGGCAGAGGCAGAAAGACTGTGGGAAAGCAGTCTGCGGGGCTTCGGCCTTGCCAGCGAGCTGTTGACAAGCCCCATTCACAGCTGTCGCTCCTGCCGGCGCGGCGCGGCGCGGCGCGGCGTCGGACCTACCAGCGGGGCTGTCAGCGCGCCCCGTTTAACACTAGACTAGCTGCTTCTGCAGGCGAGGCTGGTCGGAGGGAGGAGGGAGGGAGGAGCGAGCCGGGTGAACGAGGGGAGGGGGCGGAGCCCGCATGCAGATTAGCGCGTGGCTGGTGGAGGCTGCCGGGAAGGAAGGAGGGAGGGAGGGAGGCGAGGGGGCGCCGCCCACAGGGCCCCCAGCGTGCGCCTCCCCTGTCCCCCGGGCCTCCCTGCTCCGAGGAAGGGGAGGTCCAAGGAGGAGCGGGGGCGGGTGATTCGCTCGGTCATTGAGTCACCGTGAGCGAGGAGAGGAGGCGGGCGGTGAGCCAGCGGGCGGGACTTAGAGACTTTCTATTGCCCTGCGGTGGGGTGGATTGGCAGGGGATAGTACGTCTTTGCGTGCCGTGAGCCCAGGTAGGTCTCTTTCCTTGTGCGAGGACAGGGTGGGCTGGACAGGGTGGGGTCGCCCACTTGTCAGTCTTTTGCTTGGGATGAAGTGTAGTGTACATAAGTAGGAATGTATGTGTTAGGTCTCTCTCTTCCTTCTTCTCCGCCATCCCTGGGTTTGGGTGCTCTCTCGCTACTCAGCCTTTTGGCTGGCTTGGATGAAGTGTAGTAATATATTAGGTCTGTCCATGCTCGCCACTCTTCTGGGCTGCTTGGCTGGAGTGGCGAGTGGGGTGGCTTTCGCTTGGCTTCCCCAGGCCGGCGCAGGCGCTTTGCTCCGCTCTGCTCTACTTTCTTTTCTTTTCTTTTCTTTTCTTTTCCAGGCTGCCATCACAGCAGCATAGCAAGCAGAAGGAAGGTGTTTCGACCCAGCCGAGGCCACGGCAGCCGCCAACACATGACAGCCAGCCGGCCGGGCGGCCGGCACTCAGCGTGGTGACGCGGGGGCGGCAGGAGGAGCTATGCAGATGAACGCCGGCCAGCCAACCCGGCCCGCCGCGGGGAGCGGCCTCAGCAAGGGCGGGGTTGTTTAATATAGGGGAGGGGGCTAACAATAAGCGTTCATTAATAAGCAACAGTGCAAGAAATGGCAGTGCATGACTGACCGAAGGAAGGAAGGAAAGAGTGAGTGGGTGAGTGAGTGAGTGCGTGCTTGGAAGAGAAGAGAACGGCAGAGAAGAGAGGCAGAGGCAGAAAGACTGTGGGAAAGCAGTCTGCGGGGCTTCGGCCTTGCCAGCGAGCTGTTGACAAGCCCCATTCACAGCTGTCGCTCCTGCCGGCGCGGCGCGGCGCGGCGTCGGACCTACCAGCGGGGCTGTCAGCGCGCCCCGTTTAACACTAGACTAGCTGCTTCTGCAGGCGAGGCTGGTCGGAGGAGGAAGGAGGGAGCGAGCCGGGTGAACGAGGGGAGGGGGCGGAGCCCGCATGCAGATTAGCGCGTGGCTGGTGGAGGCTGCCGGGAAGGAAGGAGGGAGGGAGGGAGGCGAGGGGGCGCCGCCCACAGGGCCCCCAGCGTGCGCCTCCCCTGTCCCCCGGGCCTCCCTGCTCCGAGGAAGGGGAGGTCCAAGGAGGAGCGGGGGCGGGTGATTCGCTCG
>CM033449.1:122968708-123084291 GCA_019425775.1 Rafetus swinhoei
CAAGAGAAATTGTCTAAGTCCCGCCCGCTGGCTCACCGCCCGCCTCCCTCCCGCTCACGGTGACTCACTGACCGACCGACCGACCGACTCACCCACCCCGCGCGCCTCCTTGGGCCTCCTTCCTCGGAGCAGGAGGCCCGGGGCACAGGGGAGGCGCACGCTGGGGCCCTGTGGGCGGCGCCCTCGCCTCCTCCATCCTTCCCGGCAGCCTCCACCAATCTGCATGCGGCTCCGCCCTCCCCGCCTTCAGCCGGCCTCGCTCGCTCGCTCGCTCCGACCACCTCGCCTGCAGAAGCGGCTAGTCTAGTGTTAAACGGGGCGCGTTAACAGCTCTCTGACAGCCCCGCTGGCAGGTCCGACGCCGCGCGCGCCGCGCCAGCAGGAGCGACAGCTGTGAACGGGCTCGTCAACACCTCGCTGGCAAGGCCGACACCCCGCAGACTGCTTCCCACAGTCTTTCTGCCTCTGCCTCTCTTCTCTGCCGTTCTCTTCTCCAAGCACGCACTCACCACCACCCACTCACACTTTCCTTCCTTCCTTCGCTCACCATGCACTGCCATTTCTTGCACTGTTGATTAGTAATGAACGCTTATTGTTAGCGCCCCCTTTATTAAACAAGCCCGCCTCTGCTGAGGCTGCTCTCGCGGCGGGCCGGGCTGGCTGGCCGGCGTCATCTGCATAGCTCCTCCTGCCGCCCCCGCGTCACCACGCTGAGTGCCGGCCGCCCGGCTGGCTGTCTCGTGTTCGCGGCGGCTGGCGTGGCCTCGGCTGGGTTGACACCATCCTTCTGCTTCCCATGCCGCCGTGCTGGCAGCCTGGGAAACGAAAAGAAAAGAAAAGAAAGTAGAGCAGAGCGGAGCAAAGAGGCGCCTGCGCCGGCCTGGGGAAGCCAAGCGAAAGCCATCCCACTCGCCACTCCAGCCAAGCAGCCCAGAAGAGTGCCGAGCGGGACAGACCTAATATACTACACTTCATCCCAGCCAGCCAAAAGGCTGAGAAGCGAGCCCTCATACCCAGGGATGGCGAGGAGGAAGGAGGAGAGAGACCTAACACATACATTCCTACTTATGTACACTCCACTTCATCCCAAGCAAAGACTGAGAAGTGGGCGACCCCACCCTGCCCTCGCATAAAGAAAGAGACCTCCTGGCTCAGGGCGCGCAAAGGCGCATTAGCCTGCCAAGACGTCCCCAGCGCAGAGCAAGAGAAATTGTCTAAGTCCCGCCCGCTGGCTCACCGCCCGCCTCCTCTCCCCGCTCACGGTGACTCACTGACCGACTGACCGACTGACTCACCCACCCCGCGCCTCCTTGGGCCTCCCTTCCTCGGAGCAGGAGGCCCGGGGCACAGGGGAGGCGCACGCTGGGGCCCTGTGGGCGGCGCCCCTCGCCTCCCTCCATCCTTCCCGGCAGCCTCCACCAACGCCGGGCTATCTGCATGCGGGCTCCGCCCCTCCCCGCCTTCAGCCGGCTCCCGCTCGCTCGCCTGCTCCGACCACCCTCGCCTGCAGAAGCGGCTCTAGTGTTAAACGGGGCGCGTTAACAGCTCTCTGACAGCCCCGCTGGCAGGTCCGACGCCGCCGCGCCGCGCCGCGCCAGCAGGAGCGACAGCTGTGAACGGGGCTCGTCAACACCTCGCTGGCAAGGCCGACGCCCCGCAGACTGCTTCCCACAGTCTTTCTGCCTCTGCCTCTTTCTCTGCCGTTCTCTTCTCTTCCAAGCACGCACTCACCACTCACCCACTCACACTTTCCTTCCTTCCTTCGCTCACCATGCACTGCCATTTCTTGCACTGTTGATTAGTAATGAACGCTTATTGTTAGCGCCCCTTTATTAAACAACCTGCCCTTGCTGAGTACTGCCTCGCGGCGGGCCGGGTTGGCTGGCGTCATCTGCATAGCTCCTCCTGCCGCCCCCGCGTCACCACGCTGAGTGCCGCTGAGCCGGCCGCCCGGCTGGCTGTCTCGTGTTCGCGGCGGCTGGCGTGGCCTCGGCTGGGTTGACACACCATCCTTCTGCTTCCCATGCCGCTGTGCTGGCAGCCTGGGAAACGAAAAAGAAAAGAAAAGAAAGTAGAGCAGAGCGGAGCAAAGCAGCCTGCGCCGGCCTGGGGAAGCCAAGCGAAAGCCATCCCACTCGCCACTCCAGCCAAGCAGCCCAGAAGAGTGCCGAGCGGGGACAGACCTAATATACTACACTTCATCCCAGCCAGCCAAAAGGCTGAGAAGGAGAGAGCCCCCATACCCAGGAATGGCGAGAAAGAAGGAAGAGAGAGACCTAACACATACATTCCTACTTATGTTTACTCCACTTCTGCCCAAGCAAAAGACTGAGAAGTGGGCGACCCCGCCCTGTCCTCGCATAAAGAAAGAGACCTCCTGGCTCAGGGCGCGCAAAGGCGCATTAGCCCGCTGCCAAGACGTCCCCAGCGCAGAGCAAGAGAAATTGTCTAAGTCCCGCCCGCTGGCTCACCGCCCGCCTCCTCCCCGCTCACGGTGACTCACTGACCGAGACCGACCGACTCCACTCCACCCCGCGCGCCTCCTTGGGCCTCCCTTCCTCGGAGCAGGAGGCCTGGGCACAGGGGAGGCGCACGCTGGGGCCCTGTGGGCGGCGCCCTCGCCTCCTCCATCCTTCCCGGCAGCCTCCACCAACGCCGGGCTAATCTGCATGCGGGCTCCGCCCTCCCGCCTTCAGCCGGCTCCCTGCCTCGCTCGCTCCGACCACCTCTCGCCTGCAGAAGCGGCTAGTCTAGTGTTAAACGGGCGCGTTAACAGCTCTCTGACAGCCCCGCTGGCAGGTCCGACGCCGCCGCGCCGCGCCAGCAGGAGCGACAGCTGTGAACGGGGCTCGTCAACACCTCGCTGGCAAGGTTGACGCCCCGCAGACTGCTTCCCACAGTCTTTCTGCCTCTGCCTCTTCTCTGCCGTTCTCTTCTCTTCCAAGCACGCACTCACTCACCACCCACTCACACTTTCCTTCCTTCCTTCGCTCACTCATGCACTGCCATTTCTTGCACTGTTGATTAGTAATGAACGCTTATTGTTAGCGCCCCTTTATTAAACAAGCCTGCCTCTTGCTGAGGGCTGCCTCGCGGCGGGCCGGGTTGGCTGGCCGGCGTCATCTGCATAGCTCCTGCCGCCCCCGCGTCACCACGCTGAGCGCCGGCTGGCCGCCCGGCTGGCTGTCATGTGTTCGCGGCGGCTGGCGTGGCCTCGGCTGGGTTGACACACCATCCTTCTGCTTCCCATGCCGCTGTGCTGGCAGCCTGGGAAACGAAAAGAAAAGAAAAGAAAGTAGAGCAGAGCGGAGCAAAGAGCGCCTGCGCCGGCCTGGGGAAGCCAAGCGAAAGCCATCCCACTCGCCACTCCAGCCAAGCAGCCCAGAAGAGTGCCGAGCGGGGACAGACCTAATATACTACACTTCATCCCAGCCAGCCAAAAGGCTGAGAAGGAGAGAGCCCCCATACCCAGGGATGGCGAGGAGGAAGGAGGAGAGAGACCTAACACATACATTCCTACTTATGTACACTCCACTTCATCCCAAGCAAAGACTGAGAAGTGGGCGACCCCACCCTGCCCTCGCATAAAGAAAGAGACCTCCTGGGCTCAGGGCGCGCAAAGGCGCATTAGCCCGCTGCCAAGACGTCCCCAGCGCAGAGCAAGAGAAATTGTCTAAGTCCCGCCCGCTGGCTCACCGCCCGCCTCCTCTCCCGCTCACGGTGACTCACTGACCGACCGACCGACCGACTCACCCACCCCGCGCGCCTCCTTGGGCCTCCCCTTCCTCGGAGCAGGGAGGCCCGGGGCACAGGGGAGGCGCACGCTGGGGCCCTGTGGGCGGCGCCCTCGCCTCTCCATCCTTCCCGGCAGCCTCCACCAACGCCGGGCTAATCTGCAGCGGGCTCCGCCCTCCCCGCCTTCAGCCGGCTCCCTCGCTCGCCTCGCTCCGACCACCCTCGCCTGCAGAAGCGGCTAGTCTAGTGTTAAACGGGGCGCGTTAACAGCTCTGACAGCCCCGCTGGCAGGTCCGACGCCGCCGCGCCGCGCCAGCAGGAGCGACAGCTGTGAACGGGGCTCGTCAACACCGCTGGCAAGGCCGACGCCCCGCAGACTGCTTCCCACAGTCTTTCTGCCTCTGCCTCTCTCTCTGCCGTCTCTTCTCTTCCAAGCACGCACTCACTCACTCACCCACTCACTTTCCTTCCTTCCTTCGCTCACTCATGCACTGCCATTTCTTGCACTGTTGATTAGTAATGAACGCCATTGTTAGCGCCCCCTTTATTAAACAACCCTGCCCTCTGCTGACGCTCCTCGCGGCGGGCCGGGCTGGCTGGCCGGCGTCATCTGCATAGCTCCTCCTGCCGCCCCGCGTCACCACGCTGAGTAGGCCGCCCGGCTGGCTGTCTCGTGTTCGCGGCGGCTGGCGTGGCCTCGGCTGGGTTGACACACCATCCTTCTGCTTCCCATGCCGCTGTGCTGGCAGCCTGGGAAACGAAAAGAAAAGAAAAGAAAGTAGAGCAGAGCGGAGCAAAGAGCGCCTGCGCCGGCCTGGGGAAGCCAAGCGAAAGCCATCCCACTCGCCACTCCAGCCAAGCAGCCCAGAAGAGTGCCGAGCGGGGACAGACCTAATATACTACACTTCATCCCAGCCAGCCAAAAGGCTGAGAAGGAGAGAGCCCCATACCCAGGGATGGCGAGGAGGAAGGAGGAGAGAGACCTAACACATACATTCCTACTTATGTACACTCCACTTCATCCCAAGCAAAGACTGAGAAGTGGGCGACCCCACCCTGCCCTCGCATAAAGAAAGAGACCTCCCTGGCTCAGGGCGCGCAAAGGCGCATTAGCCCGCTGCCAAGACGTCCCCAGCGCAGAGCAAGAGAAATTGTCTGTCCTGCCCGCTGGCTCACCGCCCGCCTCCTCTCCCCGCTCACGGTGACTCACCGACCGACCGACCGACTCACCCACCCCGCGCGCCTCCTTGGGCCTCCCTTCCTCGGAGCAGGAGGCCCGGGGCACAGGAGGCGCACGCTGGGGCCCTGTGGGCGGCGCCCCTCGCCTCCTCCATCCTTCCCGGCAGCCTCCACCAACGCCGGGCCATCTGCATGCGGGCTCCGCCCCTCCCCGCCTTCAGCCGGCTCCCTCGCTTGCTCGCTCCGACCACCCTCGCCTGCAGAAGCGGCTAGTTTAGTGTTAAACGGGGCGCGTTAACAGCTCTCTGACAGCCCCGCTGGCAGGTCCGACGCCGCCGCGCCGCGCCAGCAGGAGCGACAGCTGTGAACGGGGCTCGTCAACACTCGCTGGCAAGGCCGACGCCCCGCAGACTGCTTCCCACAGTCTTTCTGCCTCTGCCTCTCTTCTCTGCCGTTCTCTTCTCTTCCAAGCACGCACTCACTCACCACCCACTCACACTTTCCTTCCTTCCTTCGCTCACTCATGCACTGCCATTTCTTGCACTGTTGATTAGTAATGAACGCTTATTGTTAGCGCCCCTTTATTAAACAAGCCCTGCCCTTGCTGAGCTCCCTCGCGGCGGGCCGGGTTGGCTGGCCGGCGTCATCTGCATAGCTCCTCCTGCCGCCCCGCGTCACCACGCTGAGTGCCGGCCGGCCGCCCGGCTGGCTGTCTCGTGTTCGCGGCGGCTGGCGTGGCCTCGGCTGGGTTGACACACCATCCTTCTGCTTCCCATGCCGCTGTGCTGGCAGCCTGGGAAACGAAAAGAAAAGAAAAGAAAGTAGAGCAGAGCGGAGCAAAGAGCGCCTGCGCCGGCCTGGGGAAGCCAAGCGAAAGCCATCCCACTCGCCACTCCAGCCAAGCAGCCCAGAAGAGTGCCGAGCGGGGACAGACCTAATATACTACACTTCATCCCAGCCAGCCAAAAGGCTGAGAAGCGAGAGAGCCCCATACCCAGGGATGGCGAGGAGGAAGGAGGAGAGAGACCTAACACATACATTCCTACTTATGTACACTCCACTTCATCCCAAGCAAAGACTGAGAAGTGGGCGACCCCACCCTGCCCTCGCATAAAGAAAGAGACCTCCTGGCTCAGGGCGCGCAAAGGCGCATTAGCCCGCCAAGACGTCCCCCAGCGCAGAGCAAGAGAAATTGTCTAAGTCCCGCCCGCTGGCTCACCGCCCGCCTCCCTCTCCCGCTCACGGTGACTCACTGACCGACTGACCGACTCACTCCACCCCGCGCGCCTCCTTGGGCCTCCTTCCTCGGAGCAGGGAGGCCCGGGGCACAGGGGAGGCGCACGCTGGGGCCCTGTGGGCGGCGCCCTCGCCTCCTCCATCCTTCCCGGCAGCCTCCACCAACGCCGGGCTAATCTGCATGCGGGCTCCGCCCTCCCGCCTTCAGCCGGCTCCTCGCTCGCTCGCTCGCTCCGACCACCCTCGCCTGCAGAAGCGGCTAGTCTAGTGTTAAACGGGGCGCGTTAACAGCTCTCTGACAGCCCCGCTGGCAGGTCCGACGCCGCCGCGCCGCGCCAGCAGGAGCGACAGCTGTGAACGGGGCTCGTCAACACCTGCTGGCAAGGCCGACGCCCCGCAGACTGCTTTCCCACAGTCTTTCTGCCTCTGCCTCTCTCTCTGCCGTTCTCTTCTCTTCCAAGCACGCACTCACTCACTCACCCACTCACACTTTTCCTTCCTTCCTTCGCTCACCATGCACTGCCATTTCTTGCACTGTTGATTAGTAATGAACGCTTATTGTTAGCGCCCCCTTTATTAAACAAGCCCGCCTCTTGCTGAGGCCGCCCTCGCGGCGGGCCGGGTTGGCTGGCCGGCGTCATCTGCATAGCTCCTCCTGCCGCCCCCGCGTCACCACGCTGAGTGCCGGCCACGGCCGCCCGGCTGGCTGTCTCGTGTTCGCGGCGGCTGGCGTGGCCTCGGCTGGGTTGACACACCATCCTTCTGCTTCCCATGCCGCTGTGCTGGCAGCCTGGGAAACGAAAAGAAAAGAAAAGAAAGTAGAGCAGAGCGGAGCAAAGACGCCTGCGCCGGCCTGGGGAAGCCAAGCGAAAGCCATCCCACTCGCCACTCCAGCCAAGCAGCCCAGAAGAGTGCCGAGCGGGGACAGACCTAATATACTACACTTCATCCCAGCCAGCCAAAAGGCTGAGAAGGAGAGAGCCCCATACCCAGGGATGGCGAGGAGGAAGGAGGAGAGAGACCTAACACATACATTCCTACTTATGTACACTCCACTTCATCCCAAGCAAAAGACTGAGAAGTGGGCGACCCCACCTGCTCCTCGCATAAAGAAAGAGACCTCCTGGCTCAGGGCGCGCAAAGGCGCATTAGCCCGCTGCCAAGACGTCCCCAGCGCAGAGCAAGAGAAATTGTCTAAGTCCCGCCCGCTGGCTCACCGCCCGCCTCCTCTCCCGCTCACGGTGACTCACTGACTGACCGACCGACCGACTCACACCCACCCCGCGCGCCTCCTTGGGCCTCCTTCCTCGGAGCAGGAGGCCCGGGGCACAGGGGAGGCGCACGCTGGGGGCCCTGTGGGCGGCGCCCCTCGCCTCCTCCATCCTTCCCGGCAGCCTCCACCAACGCCGGGCTATCTGCGGGCTCCGCCCTCCCGCCTTCAGCCGGCTCCTCGCTCGCCTGCTCCGACCACCCTCGCCTGCAGAAGCGGCTAGTCTAGTGTTAAACGGGGCGCGTTAACAGCTCTCTGACAGCCCCGCTGGCAGGTCCGACGCCGCGCCGCGCCAGCAGGAGCGACAGCTGTGAACGGGCTCGTCAACACCTCGCTGGCAAGGCCGACGCCCCGCAGACTGCTTCCCCACAGTCTTTCTGCCTCTGCCTCTCTTCTCTGCCGTTCTCTTCTCTTCCAAGCACGCACTCACTCACTCACCCACTCACACTTTCCTTCCTTCCTTCGCTCACTCATGGACTGCCATTTCTTGCACTGTTGATTAGTAATGAACGCTTATTGTTAGCGCCCCCTTTATTAAACAAGCCCGCCTCTTGCTGAGGCTGCTCCCGCGGCGGGCCGGGTTGGCTGGCCGGCGTCATCTGCATAGCTCCTCCTGCCGCCCCGCGTCACACGCTGAGTGCCGGCCGGCCGCCCGGCTGGCTGTCTCGTGTTCGCGGCGGCTGGCGTGGCCTCGGCTGGGTTGACACACCATCCTTCTGCTTCCCATGCCGCTGTGCTGGCAGCCTGGGAAACGAAAAGAAAAGAAAAGAAAGTAGAGCAGAGCGGAGCAAAGAGCGCCTGCGCCGGCCTGAAGCCAAGCGAAGCCATCCCACTCGCCACTCCAGCCAAGCAGCCCAGAAGAGTGCCGAGCGGGGACAGACCTAATATACTACACTTCATCCCAGCCAGCCAAAAGGCTGAGAAGCGAGAGCCCCCATACCCAGGGATGGCGAGGAGGAAGGAGGAGAGAGACCTAACACATACATTCCTACTTATGTACACTCCACTTCATCCCAAGCAAAGACTGAGAAGTGGGCGACCCCACCCTGCCTCGCATAAAGAAAGAGACCTCCTGGGCTCAGGGCGCAAAGGCGCATTAGCCCGCTGCCAAGACGTCCCCAGCGCAGAGCAAGAGAAATTGTCTAAGTCCCGCCCGCTGGCTCACCGCCCGCCTCCCTCTCCCGCTCACGGTGACTCACTGACCGACCGACCGACCGACTCCACCCACCCCGCGCGCCTCCTTGGGCCTCCTTCCTCGGAGCAGGAGGCCCGGGGCACAGGGGAGGCGCACGCTGGGGCCCTGTGGGCGGCGCCCCCTCGCCTCCCTCCATCCTTCCCGGCAGCCTCCACCAACGCCGGGCTAATCTGCATGCGGGCTCCGCCCCCTCCCCGCCTTCAGCCGGCTCCTCGCTCGCTCGCTCCGACCACCCTCGCCTGCAGAAGCGGCTAGTCTAGTGTTAAACGGGGCGCGTTAACAGCTCTCTGACAGCCCCGCTGGCAGGTCCGACGCCGCGCCGCGCCGCGCCGCGCCAGCAGGAGCGACAGCTGTGAACGGGGCTCGTCAACACCTCGCTGGCAAGGCCGACGCCCCGCAGACTGCTTCCCCACAGTCTTTCTGCCTCTGCCTCTCTTCTCTGCCGTTCTCTTCTCTTCCAAGCACGCACTCACTCACTCACCCACTCACACTTTCCTTCCTTCCTTCGCTCACTCATGCACTGCCATTTCTTGCACTGTTGATTAGTAATGAACGCTTATTGTTAGCGCCCTCTTTATTAAACAAGCCCGCCCTTGCTGAGGCTGCTCCGCGGCGGCCGGGCTGGCTGGCCGGCGTCATCTGCATAGCTCCTCCTGCCGCCCCGCGTCACCACGCTGAGTGCCGGCGGCCGCCCGGCTGGCTGTCTCGTGTTCGCGGCGGCTGGCGTGGCCTCGGCTGGTTGACACCATCCTTCTGCTTCCCATGCCGCTGTGCTGGCAGCCTGGGAAACGAAAAGAAGAAAGAAAAGAAAGTAGAGCAGAGCGGAGCAAAGAGCGCCTGCGCCGGCCTGGGCCAAGCGAAAGCCATCCCACTCGCCACCCAGCCAAGCAGCCCAGAAGAGTGCCGAGCGGGGACAGACCTAATATACTACACTTCATCCCAGCCAGCCAAAAGGCTGAGAAGCGAGAGAGCCCCCATACCCAGGGATGGCGAGGAGGAAGGAGGAGAGAGACCTAACACATACATTCCTACTTGTACACTCCACTTCATCCCAAGCAAAGACTGAGAAGTGGGCGACCCCACCCTGCCCTCGCATAAAGAAAGAGACCTCCTGGGCTCAGGGCGCGCAAAGGCGCATTAGCCCGCTGCCAAGACGTCCCCAGCGCAGAGCAAGAGAAATTGTCTAAGTCCTGCCCGCTGGCTCACCGCCCGCCTCCCTCTCCCCGCTCACGGTGACTCACTGACCGACTGACTGACTCACCCACCCCGCGCGCCTCCTTGGGCCTCCCTTCCTCGGAGCAGGGAGGCCTGGGCACAGGAGGCGCCCTGTGGGCGGCGCCCTCGCCTCCTCCATCCTTCCCGGCAGCCTCCACCAACGCCGGGCTAATCTGCATGCGGGCTCCGCCCCCTCCCCGCCTTCAGCCTCGCTCGCTCGCTCCGACCACCCTCGCCTGCAGAAGCGGCTAGTCTAGTGTTAAACGGGGCGCGTTAACAGCTCTCTGACAGCCCCGCTGGCAGGTCCGACGCCGCGCCGCGCCAGCAGGAACGACAGCTGTGAACGGGCTCGTCAACACCTCGCTGGCAAGGCCGACGCCCCGCAGACTGCTTCCCCACAGTCTTTCTGCCTCTGCCTCTCTTCTCTGCCGTTCTCTTCTTCCAAGCACGCACTCACTCACTCACCCACTCACACTTTCCTTCCTTCCTTCGCTCACTCATGCACCGCCATTTCTTGCACTGTTGATTAGTAATGAACGCTTATTGTTAGCGCCCCCTTTATTAAACAACCCGCCCTTGCTGAGGATGCCGCTCCCGCGGCGGGCCGGGTTGGCTGGCCGGCGTCATCTGCATAGCTCCTCCTGCCGCCCCGCGTCACCACGCTGAGCGCCGGCCGGCCGCCCGGCTGGCTGTCTCGTGTTCGCGGCGGCTGGCGTGGCCTCGGCTGGGTTGACACACCATCCTTCTGCTTCCCATGCCGCTGTGCTGGCAGCCTGGGAAACGAAAAGAAAAGAAAAGAAAGTAGAGCAGAGCGGAGCAAAGAGGCGCCTGCGCCGGCCTGGGAAGCCAAGCGAAAGCCATCCCACTCGCCACTCCAGCCAAGCAGCCCAGAAGAGTGCCGAGCGGGGACAGACCTAATATACTACACTTCATCCCAGCCAGCCAAAAGGCTGAGAAGAGAGAGCCCCATACCCAGGGATGGCGAGGAGGAAGGAGGAGAGAGACCTAACACATACATTCCTACTTATGTACACTCCACTTCATCCCAAGCAAAGACTGAGAAGTGGGCGACCCCACCCTGCCCTCGCATAAAGAAAGAGACCTCCTGGGCTCAGGCGCGCAAAGGCGCATTAGCCCGCTGCCAAGACGTCCCCAGCGCAGAGCAAGAGAATTGTCTAAGTCCCGCCCGCTGGCTCACCGCCCGCCTCCCTCTCCCCGCTCACGGTGACTCACTGACCGACCGACCGACCGACTCACCCACCCCGCGCGCCTCCTTGGGCCTCCCCTTCCTCGGAGCAGGGAGGCCCGGGGCACAGGGGAGGCGCACGCTGGGGCCCTGTGGGCGGCGCCCTCGCCTCCCTCCATCCTTCCCGGCAGCCTCCACCAACGCCGGGCTAATCTGCATGCGGGCTCCGCCCCCTCCCCGCCTTCAGCCGGCTCCCTCGCTCGCTCGCTCCGACCACCCTCGCCTGCAGAAGCGGCTAGTCTAGTGTTAAACGGGCGCGTTAACAGCTCTGACAGCCCCGCTGGCAGGTCCGACGCCGCGCCGCGCCAGCAGGAGCGACAGCTGTGAACGGGGCTCGTCAACACCTCGCTGGCAAGGCCGACGCCCCGCAGACTGCTTCCCCACAGTCTTTCTGCCTCTGCCTCTCTTCTCTGCCGTTCTCTTCTCTTCCAAGCACGCACTCACTCACTCACCCACTCACACTTTCCTTCCTTCGCTCACTCATGCACTGCCATTTCTTGCACTGTTGATTAGTAATGAACGCTTATTGTTAGCGCCCCTTTATTAAACAACCCGCCCTTTGCTGAGGCGCTCCCGCGGCGGGCCGGGTTGGCTGGCCGGCGTCATCTGCATAGCTCCTCCTGCCGCCCCCGCGTCACCACGCTGAGTGCCGGCCGGCCGCCCGGCTGGCTGTCTCGTGTTCGCGGCGGCTGGCGTGGCCTCGGCTGGGTTGACACACCATCCTTCTGCTTCCCATGCCGCTGTGCTGGCAGCCTGGGAAACGAAAAGAAAAGAAAAGAAAGTAGAGCAGAGCGGAGCAAAGAGCGCCTGCGCCGGCCTGGGGAAGCCAAGCGAAAGCCATCCCACTCGCCACTCCAGCCAAGCAGCCCAGAAGAGTGCCGAGTGGGACAGACCTAATATACTACACTTCATCCCAGCCAGCCAAAAGGCTGAGAAGCGAGAGCCCCCATACCCAGGGATGGCGAGGAGGAAGGAGAGAGAGACCTAACACATACATTCCTACTTATGTACACTCCACTTCATCCCAAGCAAAGACTGAGAAGTGGGCGACCCCACCTGCCCTCGCATAAAGAAAGAGACCTCCTGGGCTCAGGGCGCGCAAAGGCGCATTAGCCCGCTGCCAAGACGTCCCCAGCGCAGAGCAAGAGAAATTGTCTAAGTCCCGCCCGCTGGCTCACCGCCCGCCTCCTCTCCCGCTCACGGTGACTCACTGACCGACCGACCGACCGACTCACCCACCCCGCGCGCGCCTCCTGGGCCTCCCTTCCTCGGAGCAGGAGGCCCGGGGCACAGGAGGCGCACGCTGGGGCCCTGTGGGCGGCGCCCTCGCCTCCTCCATCCTTCCCGGCAGCCTCCACCAACGCCGGGCTAATCTGCATGCGGGCTCCGCCCTCCCGCCTTCAGCCGGCTCCTCGCCTGCTCGCTCCGACCACCCTCGCCTGCAGAGCGGCTCTAGTGTTAAACGGGGCGCGTCTCTCTGACAGCCCCGCTGGCAGGTCCGACGCCGCCGCGCCGCGCCAGCAGGAGCGACAGCTGTGAACGGGGCTCGTCAACACCTCGCTGGCAAGGCCGACGCCCCGCAGACTGCTTCCCCACAGTCTTTCTGCCTCTGCCTCTCTTCTCTGCCGTTCTCTTCTCTTCCAAGCACGCACTCACTCACTCACCCACTCACACTTTCCTTCCTTCCTTCGCTCACCATGCACTGCCATTTCTTGCACTGTTGATTAGTAATGAACGCTTATTGTTAGCGCCCCTTTATTAAACAACCCGCCCTTGCTGAGGCTGCCCTCGCGGCGGGCCGGGCTGGCTGGCCGGCGTCATCTGCATAGCTCCTCCTGCCGCCCCGCGTCACCACGCTGAGTGCCAGGCCGGCCGCCCGGCTGGCTGTCTCGTGTTCGCGGCGGCTGGCGTGGCCTCGGCTGGGTTGACACACCATCCTTCTGCTTCCCATGCCGCTGTGCTGGCAGCCTGGGAAACGAAAAGAAAAGAAAAGAAAGTAGAGCAGAGCGGAGCAAAGAGCGCCTGCGCCGGCCTGGGGAAGCCAAGCGAAAGCCATCCCACTCGCCACTCCAGCCAAGCAGCCCAGAAGAGTGCCGAGCGGGGACAGACCTAATATACTACACTTCATCCCAGCCAGCCAAAAGGCTGAGAAGCGAGAGAGCCCCCATACCCAGGGATGGCGAGGAGGAAGGAGGAGAGAGACCTAACACATACATTCCTACTATGTTCACTCCACTTCATCCCAAGCAAAAGACTGAGAAGTGGGCGACCCCACCCTGCCCTCGCATAAAGAAAGAGACCTCCTGGGCTCAGGGCGCAAAGGCGCATTAGCCCGCTGCCAAGACGTCCCCAGCGCAGAGCAAGAGAAAATTGTCTAAGTCCCGCCCGCTGGCTCACCGCCCGCCTCCCTCTCCGCTCACGGTGACTCACTGACCGACCGACCGACCGACTCACCCACCCCGCGCGCTCCTTGGGCCTCCTTCCTCGGAGCAGGAGGCCCGGGCACAGGGGAGGCGCACGCTGGGGCCCTGTGGGCGGCGCCCTCGCCTCCTCCATCCTTCCCGGCAGCCTCCACCAGCGCCGGGCTAATCTGCATGCGGGCTCCGCCCCCTCCCCGCCTTCAGCCGGATCGCTCGCTCGCTCCCGCCGACCACCCTCGCCTGCACAAGCGGCTAGCCTAGTGTTAAACGGGGCGCGTCAACAGCTCCCTGACAGCCCCGCTGGCAGGTCCGACGCCGCCGCGCCGCGCCAGCAGGAGCGACAGTGAACGGGGCTCGTCAACACCTCGCTGGCAAGGCCGACGCCCCGCAGACTGCTTTCCCCACAGTCTTTCTGCCTCTGCCTCTCTTCTCTGCCGTTCTCTCTTCCAAGCACGCACTCACCACTCACCCACTCACACTTTCCTTCCTTCCTTCGCTCACTCATGCACTGCCATTTCTTGCACTGTTGATTAGTAATGAACGCTTATTGTTAGCGCCCCTTTATTAAACAACCCTGCCCTTGCTGAGGCTGCCTCGCGGCGGGCCGGGTTGGCTGGCCGGCGTCATCTGCATAGCTCCTCCTGCCGCCCCGCGTCACCACGCTGAGTGCAGGCCGGCCGCCCGGCTGGCTGTCTCGTGTTCGCGGCGGCTGGCGTGGCCTCGGCTGGGTTGACACACCATCCTTCTGCTTCCCATGCCGCTGTGCTGGCAGCCTGGGAAACGAAAAGAAAAGAAAAGAAAGTAGAGCAGAGCGGAGCAAAGAGCGCCTGCGCCGGCCTGGGGAAGCCAAAGCCATCCCACTCGCCACTCCAGCCAAGCAGCCCAGAAGAGTGCCGAGCGGGGACAGACCTAATATACTACACTTCATCCCAGCCAGCCAAAAGGCTGAGAAGCGAGAGAGCCCCATACCCAGGATGGCGAGGAGGAAGGAGAGAGAGACCCAACACATACATTCCTACTTATGTACACTCCACTTCATCCCAAGCAAAAGACTGAGAAGTGGGCGACCCCACCCTGCCCTCGCATAAAGAAAGAGACCTCCCTGGCTCAGGGCGCAAAGGCGCATTAGCCTGCTGCCAAGACGTCCCCAGCGCAGAGCAAGAGAAATTGTCTAAGTCCCGCCCGCTGGCTCACCGCCCGCCTCCTCTCCCGCTCACGGTGACTCACTGACCGACCGACCGACTCACCCACCCCGCGCGCCTCCTTGGGCCTCCTTCCTCGGAGCAGGAGGCCCGGGGCACAGGGGAGGCGCACGCTGGGGCCCTGTGGGCGGCGCCTCGCCTCCTCCATCCTTCCCGGCAGCCTCCACCAGCGCCGGGCTAATCTGCATGCGGGCTCCGCCCCCTCCCCGCCTTCAGCCCGATCGCTCGCTCGCTCCCGCCGACCACCCTCGCCTGCACAAGCGGCTAGCCTAGTGTTAAACGGGGCGCGTCAACAGCTCCCTGACAGCCCCGCTGGCAGGTCCGACGCCGCGCCGCGCCAGCAGGAACGACAGCTGTGAACGGGGCTCGTCAACACCTCGCTGGCAAGGCCGACGCCCCGCAGACTGCTTTCCCACAGTCTTTCTGCCGATGCCTCTCTTCTCTGCCGTTCTCTTCTCTTCCAAGCACGCACGCACTCACTCACCCACTCACTCTTTCCTGCCTTCCTTCGCTCACCATGCACTGCCATTTCTTGCACTGTTGATTAGTACGAACGCTTATTGTTAGCGCCCCCTTTTATTAAACAACCCGCCCTTGCTGAGGCCGCCCTCGCGGCGGGCCGGGTTGGCTGGCCGGCGTCATCTGCATAGCCTCCTGCCGCCCCCGCGTCACCACGCTGAGCGGCCGGCCGCCCGGCTGGCTGTCTCGTGTTCGCGGCGGCTGGCGTGGCCTCGGCTGGGTTGACACACCATCCTTCTGCTTCCCATGCCGCTGTGCTGGCAGCCTGGGAAACGAAAAGAAAAGAAAAGAAAGTAGAGCAGAGCGGAGCAAAGAGCGCCTGCGCCGGCCTGGGGAAGCCAAGCGAAAGCCATCCCACTCGCCACTCCAGCCAAGCAGCCCAGAAGAGTGCCGAGCGGGGACAGACCTAATATACTACACTTCATCCCAGCCAGCCAAAAGGCTGAGAAGGAGAGAGCCCCATACCCAGGGATGGCGAGGAGGAAGGAGGAGAGAGACCTAACACATACATTCCTACTTATGTACACTCCACTTCATCCCAAGCAAAAGACTGAGAAGTGGGCGACCCCACCCTGCCCTCGCATAAAGAAAGAGACCTCCTGGCTCAGGGCGCAAAGGCGCATTAGCCCGCTGCCAAGACGTCCCCAACGCAGAGCAAGAGAAATTGTCTAAGTCCCGCCCGCTGGCTCACCGCCCGCCTCCCTCCCGCTCACGGTGACTCACTGACCGACCGACCGACCGACTCACCCACCCCGCGCGCCTTGGGCCTCCCTTCCTCGGAGCAGGAGGCCTGGGGCAGGGGAGGCGCACGCTGGGGGCCCTGTGGGCGGCGCCCCCTCGCCTCCCTCCATCCTTCCCGGCAGCCTCCACCAACGCCGGGCTAATCTGCATGCGGGCTCCGCCCCCTCCCCGCCTTCAGCCGGCTCCCTCGCTCGCTCGCTCCGACCACCCTCGCCTGCAGAAGCGGCTAGTCTAGTGTTAAACGGGGCGCGTTAACAGCTCTCTGACAGCCCCGCTGGCAGGTCCGACGCGCCGCGCCGCGCCAGCAGGAGCGACAGCTGTGAACGGGGCTCGTCAACACCTCGCTGGCAAGGCCGACGCCCCGCAGACTGCTTCCCACAGTCTTTCTGCTCTGCCTCTCTTCTCTGCCGTTCTTCTCTTCCAAGCACGCACTCACCACTCACCCACTCACACTTTCCTTCCTTCCTTCGCTCACTCATGCACTGCCATTTCTTGCACTGTTGATTAGTAATGAACGCTTATTGTTAGCGCCCCCTTTATTAAACAACCCTGCCCTCTGCTGAGGCTGCTCTCGCGGCGGGCCGGGTTGGCTGGCCGGCGTCATCTGCATAGCTCCTCCTGCCGCCCCGCGTCACCACGCTGAGTGCCGGCCGAGCCGCCCGCCCGGCTGGCTGTCTCGTGTTCGCGGCGGCTGGCGTGGCCTCGGCTGGGTTGACACACCATCCTTCTGCTTCCCATGCCGCTGTGCTGGCAGCCTGGGAAACGAAAAGAAAAGAAAAGAAAGTAGAGCAGAGCGGAGCAAAGAGGCGCCTGCGCCGGCCTGGGGAAGCCAAGCGAAAGCCATCCCACTCGCCACTCCAGCCAAGCAGCCCAGAAGAGTGCTGAGCGGGGACAGACCTAATATACTACACTTCATCCCAGCCAGCCAAAAGGCTGAGAAGGAGAGAGCCCCATACCCAGGATGGCGAGGAGGAAGGAGGAGAGAGACCTAACACATACATTCCTACTTATGTACACTCCACTTCATCCTGCAAAAGACTGAGAAGTGGGCGACCCCACCCTGCCCTCGCATAAAGAAAGAGACCTCCCTGGCTCAGGGCGCGCAAAGGCGCATTAGCCCGCTGCCAAGACGTCCCCAGCGCAGAGCAAGAGAAATTGTCTAAGTCCCGCCCGCTGGCTCACCGCCCGCCTCCTCTCCCGCTCACGGTGACTCACTGACCGACCGACTGACCGACTCACCCACCCCGCGCGCCTCCTTGGGCCTCCTCGGAGCAGGAGGCCCGGGGCACAGGGGAGGCGCACGCTGGGGCCCTGTGGGCGGCGCCCTCGCCTCCCTCCATCCTTCCCGGCAGCCTCCACCAACGCCGGGCTATCTGCATGCGGGCTCCGCCCTCCCCGCCTTCAGCCGGCTCCTCGCCTGCCTGCTCCGACCACCCTCGCCTGCAGAAGCGGCTAGTCTAGTGTTAAACGGGGCGCGTTAACAGCTCTGACAGCCCCGCTGGCAGGTCCGACGTCGCCGCGCCGCGCCAGCAGGAGCGACAGCTGTGAACGGGGCTCGTCAACACCTCGCTGGCAAGGCCGACGCCCCGCAGACTGCTTCCCACAGTCTTTCTGCCTCTGCCTCTTCTCTGCCGTTCTCTTCTCTCTTCCAAGCACGCACTCACCACTCACCCACTCACACTTTCCTTCCTTCCTTCGCTCACCATGCACTGCCATTTCTTGCACTGTTGATTAGTAATGAACGCTTATTGTTAGCGCCCCCTTTATTAAACAACCCTGCCCTTGCTGAGGCTGCTCTCGCGGCGGGCCGGGTTGGCTGGCCGGCGTCATCTGCATAGCTCCTCCTGCCGCCCCCGCGTCACCACGCTGAGTGCCGGCCGCCCGGCTGGCTGTCTCGTGTTCGCGGCGGCTGGCGTGGCCTCGGCTGGGTTGACACACCATCCTTCTGCTTCCCATGCTGTGCTGGCAGCCTGGGAAACGAAAAGAAAAGAAAAGAAAGTAGAGCAGAGCGGAGCAAAGAGCGCCTGCGCCGGCCTGGGGAAGCCAAGCGAGCCATCCCACTCGCCACTCCAGCCAAGCAGCCCAGAAGAGTGCCGAGCGGGACAGACCTAATATACTACACTTCATCCCAGCCAGCCAAAAGGCTGAGAAGCGAGAGAGCCCCATACCCAGGGATGGCGAGGAGAAGGAAGGAGAGAGACCTAACACATACATTCCTACTTATGTACACTCCACTTCATCCCAAGCAAAGACTGAGAAGTGGGCGACCCCCCCTGTCCTCGCATAAAGAAAGAGACCTGCCTGGGTTCATGGCGCGCAAAGACTTATTAGCCTGCTGCCAAGACATCCCCCAGCACAGAGCAAAAGCAATTTTCTAAGTCCCGCCCGCTGGCTCACCGCCCGCCTCCCTCTCCTCGCTCACGGTGACTCACTGACCGACCGACCGACTCACCCACCCCGCGCGCCTCCTTGGGCCTCCCCTTCCTCGGAGCAGGAGGCCCGGGGGAGGCGCACGCTGGGGCCCTGTGGGCGGCGCCCTCGCCTCCCCATCCTTCCCGGCAGCCTCCACCAACGCCGGGCTAATCTGCACGGGCTCCGCCCTCCCCGCCTTCAGCCGGCTCCTCGCTCGCTCGCTCCGACCACCCTCGCCTGCAGAAGCGGCTAGTCTAGTGTTAAACGGGGCGCGTTAACAGCTCTGACAGCCCCGCTGGCAGGTCCGACGCCGCCGCGCCGCGCCAGCAGGAGCGACAGCTGTGAACGGGGCTCGTCAACACCTCGCTGGCAAGGCCGACGCCCCGCAGACTGCTTCCCACAGTCTTTCTGCCTCTGCCTCTCTCTGCCGTTCTCTTCTCTTCCAAGCACGCACTCACTCACTCACCCACTCACACTTTCCTTCCTTCCTTCGCTCACTCATGCACCGCCATTTCTTGCACTGTTGATTAGTAATGAACGCTTATTGTTAGCGCCCCCTTTATTAAACAAGCCCTGCCCTTGCTGAGATGCTCTCGCGGCGGGCCGGGCTGGCTGGCCGGCGTCATCTGCATAGCTCCTCCTGCCGCCCCCGCGTCACCACGCTGAGTGCCAGGCCGGCCGCCCGGCTGGCTGTCTCGTGTTCGCGGCGGCTGGCGTGGCCTCGGCTGGGTTGACACACATCCTTCTGCTTCCCATGCCGCTGTGCTGGCAGCCTGGGAAACGAAAAGAAAAGAAAAGAAAGTAGAGCAGAGCGAGCAAAGAGCGCCTGCGCCGGCCTGGGGAAGCCAAGCGAAAGCCATCCCACTCGCCACTCCAGCCAAGCAGCCCAGAAGAGTGCCGAGCGGGGACAGACCTAATATACTACACTTCATCCCAGCCAGCCAAAAGGCTGAGAAGGAGAGAGCCCCATACCCAGGAATGAGGAGGAAGGAGGAGAGAGACCTAACACATACATTCCTACTTATGTACACTCCACTTCATCCCAAGCAAAAGACTGAGAAGTGGGCGACCCCACCCTGCCCTCGCATAAAGAAAGAGACCTCCCTGGGCTCAGGGCGCGCAAAGGCGCATTAGCCCGCTGCCAAGACGTCCCCAGCGCAGAGCAAGAGAAATTGTCTAAGTCCCGCCCGCTGGCTCACCGCCCGCCTCCCTCTCCCGCTCACGGTGACTCACTGACCGACCGACCGACTCACCCACCCCGCGCGCCTCCTTGGGCCTCCCCTTCCTCGGAGCAGGGAGGCCCGGGGCACAGGGGAGGCGCACGCTGGGCCCTGTGGGCGGCGCCCCCTCGCCTCCCTCCATCCTTCCCGGCAGCCTCCACCAACGCCGGGCTAATCTGCATGCGGGCTCCGCCCCCTCCCCGCCTTCAGCCGGCTCCCTCGCTCGCTCCGACCACCCTCGCCTGCAGAAGCGGCTAGTCTAGTGTTAAACGGGGCGCGTTAACAGCTCTCTGACAGCCCCGCTGGCAGGTCCGACGTCGCCGCGCCGCGCCAGCAGGAGCGACAGCTGTGAACGGGGCTCGTCAACACCTCGCTGGCAAGGCCGACGCCCCGCAGACTGCTTCCCACAGTCTTTCTGCCTCTGCCTCTTCTCTGCCGTTCTCTTCTCTTCCAAGCACGCACTCACTCACTCACCCACTCACACTTTCCTTCCTTCCTTCGCTCACTCATGCACTGCCATTTCTGCACTGTTGATTAGTAATGAACGCTTATTGTTAGCGCCCCTTTATTAAACAACCCTGCCCTTGCTGAGGCTGCCTCGCGGCGGGCCGGGTTGGCTGGCCGGCGTCATCTGCATAGCTCTCCTGCCGCCCCGCGTCACCACGCTGAGTGCCGGCTGGCCGCCCGGCTGGCTGTCTCGTGTTCGCGGCGGCTGGCGGGCCTCGGCTGGGTTGACACACCATCCTTCTGCTTCCCATGCCGCTGTGCTGGCAGCCTGGGAAACGAAAAGAAAAGAAAAGAAAGTAGAGCAGAGCGGAGCAAAGAGCGCCTGCGCCGGCCTGGGGAAGCCAAGCGAAAGCCATCCCACTCGCCACTCCAGCCAAGCAGCCCAGAAGAGTGCCGAGCGGGGACAGACCTAATATACTACACTTCATCCCAGCCAGCCAA
Organism: Rafetus swinhoei; assembly: GCA_019425775.1. Taxonomy (NCBI): domain Eukaryota; kingdom Metazoa; phylum Chordata; order Testudines; family Trionychidae; genus Rafetus; species Rafetus swinhoei. The sequence continues at coordinate 122,989,247 of CM033449.1, forward strand.
AAGGCTGAGAAGGAGAGAGCCCCATACCCAGGATGGCGAGGAGGAAGGAGGAGAGAGACCTAACACATACATTCCTACTTATGTACACTCCACTTCATCCCAAGCAAAGACTGAGAAGTGGGCGACCCCACCCTGCCCTCGCATAAAGAAAGAGACCTCCTGGGCTCAGGGCGCGCAAAGGCGCATTAGCCCGCTGCCAAGACGTCCCCAGCGCAGAGCAAGAGAAATTGTCTGTCCCGCCCGCTGGCTCACCGCCCGCCTCCCTCTCCCCGCTCACGGTGACTCACTGACCGACCGACCGACTCACCCACCCTGCGCGCCTCCTGGGCCTCCTTCCTCGGGGGGCACAGGGGGGAGGCGCACGCTGGGGCCCTGTGGGCGGCGCCCTCGCCTCCTCCATCCTTCCCGGCAGCCTCCACCAACGCCGGGCTAATCTGCATGCGGGCTCCGCCCTCCCCGCCTTCAGCCGGCTCTCGCTCGCTCGCTCCTGACCACCTCGCCTGCAGAAGCGGCTAGTCTAGTGTTAAACGGGGCGCGTTAACAGCTCTCTGACAGCCCCGCTGGCAGGTCCGACGCCGCCGCGCCGCGCCAGCAGGAGCGACAGCTGTGAACGGGGCTCGTCAACACCTCGCTGGCAAGGCCGACGCCCCGCAGACTGCTTCCCACAGTCTTTCTGCCTCTGCCTCTCTCTGCCGTTCTCTTCTTCCAAGCACGCACTCACTCACTCACCCACTCACACTTTCCTTCCTTCCTTCGCTCACTCATGCACTGCCATTTCTTGCACTGTTGATTAGTAATGAACGCTTATTGTTAGCGCCCCTTTATTAAACAACCCTGCCCTTGCTGAGGCTGCTCCCGCGGCGGGCCGGGTTGGCTGGCCGGCGTCATCTGCATAGCTCCTCCTGCCGCCCCCGCGTCACCACGCTGAGTGCCAGGCCGGCCGCCCGGCTGGCTGTCTCGTGTTCGCGGCGGCTGGCGTGGCCTCGGCTGGGTTGACACACCATCCTTCTGCTTCCCATGCCGCTGTGCTGGCAGCCTGGGAAACGAAAAGAAAAGAAAAGAAAGTAGAGCAGAGCGAGCAAAGAGCGCCTGCGCCGGCCTGGGAAGCTGGGCGAAGCCATCCCACTCGCCACTCCAGCCAAGCAGCCCAGAAGAGTGCCGAGCGGGGACAGACCTAATATACTACACTTCATCCCAGCCAGCCAAAAGGCTGAGAAGGAGAGAGCCCCATACCCAGGGATGGCGAGGAGAAGGAAGAGAGAGACCTAACACATACATTCCTACTTATGTTTACTCCACTTCTGCCCAAGCAAAAGACTGAGAAGTGGGCGACCCCGCCCTGTCCTCGCATAAAGAAAGAGACCTCCTGGGCTCAGGGCGCAAAGGCGCATTAGCCCGCTGCCAAGACGTCCCCAGCGCAGAGCAAGAGAAATTGTTCTAAGTCCCGCCCGCTGGCTCACCGCCCGCCTCCTCTCCTCGCTCACGGTGACTCACTGACCGACCGACTGACCGACTCCACCCACCCCGCGCGCCTCCTGGGCCTCCTTCCTCGGAGCAGGAGGCCTGGGGCACAGGAGGCGCACGCTGGGGCCCTGTGGGCGGCGCCCCTCGCCTCCTCCATCCTTCCCGGCAGCCTCCACCAGCGCCGGGCCATCTGCATGCGGGCTCCGCCCTCCCCGCCTTCAGCCGGATCGCTCGCTCGCTCCCGCCGACCACCCTCGCCTGCACAAGCGGCTAGCCTAGTGTTAAACGGGGCGCGTCAACAGCTCCCTGACAGCCCCGCTGGCAGGTCCGACGCCGCGCCGCGCCGCGCCAGCAGGAACGACAGCTGTGAACGGGGCTCGTCAACACCTCGCTGGCAAGGCCGACGCCCCGCAGACTGCTTTCCCACAGTCTTTCTGCCGATGCCTCTCTTCTCTGCCGTTCTCTTCTCTTCCAAGCACGCACTCACTCACTCACCCACTCACTTTCCTTCCTTCCTTCGCTCACTCATGCACTGCCATTTCTTGCACTGTTGATTAGTAACGAACGCTTATTGTTAGCGCCCCCTTTATTAAACAACCCTGCCTCTTGCTGAGATGCCGCTCCCGCGGCGGGCCGGGTTGGCTGGCCGGCGTCATCTGCATAGCTCCTCCTGCCGCCCCGCGTCACCACGCTGAGTGCCGGCCGCCCGGCTGGCTGTCTCGTGTTCGCGGCGGCTGGCGTGGCCTCGGCTGGGTTGACACACCATCCTTCTGCTTCCCATGCCGCTGTGCTGGCAGCCTGGGAAACGAAAAGAAAAGAAAAGAAAGTAGAGCAGAGCGAGCAAAGAGCGCCTGCGCCGGCCTGGGAAGCCAAAAGCCATCCCACTCGCCACTCCAGCCAAGCAGCCCAGAAGAGTGCCGAGCGGGGACAGACCTAATATACTACACTTCATCCCAGCCAGCCAAAAGGCTGAGAAGGAGAGAGCCCCATACCCAGGGATGGCGAGGAGGAAGGAGAGAGAGACCTAACACATACATTCCTACTTATGTGTACACTCCACTTCATCCCAAGCAAAAGACTGAGAAGTGGGCGACCCCACCCTGCCCTCGCATAAAGAAAGAGACCTCCTGGGCTCAGGGCGCGCAAAGGCGCATTAGCCCGCTGCCAAGACGTCCCCAGCGCAGAGCAAGAGAAATTGTCTAAGTCCCGCCCGCTGGCTCACTGCCCGCCTCCTCTCCCGCTCACGGTGACTCACTGACCGACCGACCGACTCCACCCACCTTCGCGCGCCTCCTGGGCCTCCTCGGAGCAGGAGGCCCGGGGCACAGGGAGGCGCACGCTGGGGGCCCTGTGGGCGGCGCCCCTCGCCTCCTCCATCCTTCCCGGCAGCTCCACCAGCGCCGGGCTATCTGCATGCGGGCTCCGCCCCCTCCCCGCCTTCAGCCGGCTCCTCGCTCGCCTCGCTCCGACCACCCTCGCCTGCACAAGCGGCTAGCCTAGTGTTAAACGGGCGCGTCAACAGCTCCCTGACAGCCCCGCTGGCAGGTCCGACGCCGCCGCGCCGCGCCAGCAGGAACGACAGCTGTGAACGGGGCTCGTCAACACCTCGCTGGCAAGGCCGACGCCCCGCAGACTGCTTTCCCACAGTCTTTCTGCCGATGCCTCTCTTCTCTGCCGTTCTCTTCTCTTCCAAGCACGCACGCACTCACTCACCCACTCACTCTTTCCTGCCTTCCTTCGGTCAGTCATGCACTGCCATTTCTTGCACTGTTGATTATTAACGAACGCTTATTGTTAGCCCCCCCTTTATTAAACAACCCCTGCCCTTGCTGAGGATACGCTCCCGCGGCGGGCCGGGTTGGCTGGCCGGCGTCATCTGCATAGCTCCTCCTGCCGCCCCCGCGTCACCACGCTGAGTGCCGGCCGCCCGGCTGGCTGTCTCGTGTTCGCGGCGGCTGGCGTGGCCTCGGCTGGTTGACACACCATCCTTCTGCTTCCCATGCCGCTGTGCTGGCAGCCTGGGAAACGAAAAGAAAAGAAAAGAAAGTAGAGCAGAGCGGAGCAAAGAGGCGCCTGCGCCGGCCTGGGGAAGCCAAGCGAGGCCATCCCACTCGCCACTCCAGCCAAGCAGCCCAGAAGAGTGCCGAGCGGAGACAGACCTAAGATACTACACTTCATCCCAGCCAGCCAAAAGGCTGTGAAGCGAGAGAGCCCCCATACCCAGGAATAGCGAGAAAGAAGGAAGAGAGAGACCTAACACATACATTCCTACTTATGTACACTCCACTTCATCCCAAGCAAAAGACTGAGAAGTGGGCGACCCCACCCTGCCCTCGCATAAAGAAAGAGACCTCCCTGGGCTCAGGGCGCGCAAAGGCGCATTAGCCCGCTGCCAAGACGTCCCCCAGCGCAGAGCAAGAGAAATTGTCTAAGTCCCGCCCGCTGGCTCACCGCCCGCCTCCCTCTCCCCGCTCACGGTGACTCACTGACCGACCGACCGACTCACCCACCCCGCGCGCCTCCTTGGGCCTCCCCTTCCTCGGAGCAGGGAGGCCCACAGGGGAGGCGCACGCTGGGGGCCCTGTGGGCGGCGCCCCCTCGCCTCCCTCCATCCTTCCCGGCAGCCTCCACCAGCGCCGGGCTAATCTGCATGCGGGCTCCGCCCCCTCCCCGCCTTCAGCCGGCTCGCTCGCTCGCTCCCGCCGACCACCCTCGCCTGCACAAGCGGCTAGCCTAGTGTTAAACGGGGCGCGTCAACAGCTCCCTGACAGCCCCGCTGGCAGGTCCGACGCCGCCGCGCCGCGCCAGCAGGAACGACAGCTGTGAACGGGGCTCGTCAACACCTCGCTGGCAAGGCCGACGCCCCGCAGACTGCTTTCCCACAGTCTTTCTGCCGATGCCTCTCTTCTCTGCCGTTCTCTTCTCTTCCAAGCACGCACGCACTCACTCACCCACTCACTCTTTCCTGCCTTCCTTCGCTCACTCATGCACTGCCATTTCTGCACTGTTGATTAGTAATGAACGCTTATTGTTAGCGCCCCCTTTATTAAACAACCCCGCCTCTTGCTGAGGCCGCTCCCCGCGGCGGGCCGGGTTGGCTGGCCGGCGTCATCTGCATAGCTCCTCCTGCCGCCCCCGCGTCACCACGCTGCCGGCCGGCCGCCCGGCTGGCTGTCTCGTGTTCGCGGCGGCTGGCGTGGCCTCGGCTGGGTTGACACACCATCCTTCTGCTTCCCATGCCGCTGTGCTGGCAGCCTGGGAAACGAAAAGAAAAGAAAAGAAAGTAGAGCAGAGCGGAGCAAAGAGGCGCCTGCGCCGGCCTGGGGAAGCCAAGCGAAAGCCATCCCACTCGCCACTCCAGCCAAGCAGCCCAGAAGAGTGCCGAGCGGGGACAGACCTAATATACTACACTTCATCCCAGCCAGCCAAAAGGCTGAGAAGGAGAGAGCCCCATACCCAGGGATGGCGAGGAGGAAGGAGGAGAGAGACCTAACACATACATTCCTACTTATGTACACTCCACTTCATCCCAAGCAAAGACTGAGAAGTGGGCGACCCCACCCTGCCCTCGCATAAAGAAAGAGACCTCCCTGGGCTCAGGGCGCGCAAAGGCGCATTAGCCCGCTGCCAAGACGTCCCCAGCGCAGAGCAAGAGAAATTGTCTGTCCCGCCCGCTGGCTCACCGCCCGCCTCCTCTCCCCGCTCACGGTGACTCACTGACTGACCGACCGGACTCACCCACCCCGCGCGCCTCCTTGGGCCTCCTTCCTCGGAGCAGGAGGCCCGGGGCACAGGAGGCGCACGCTGGGGCCCTGTGGGCGGCGCCCCTCGCCTCCTCCATCCTTCCCGGCAGCCTCCACCAGCGCCGGGCTAATCTGCATGCGGGCTCCGCCCCCTCCCCGCCTTCAGCCTCCCGCTCGCCTGCTCGCTCCGCCTGACCACCCTCGCCTGCAGAAGCGGCTAGTTTAGTGTTAAACGGGGCGCGTTAACAGCTCTCTGACAGCCCCGCTGGCAGGTCCGACGCCGCCGCGCCGCGCCAGCAGGAGCGACAGCTGTGAACGGGGCTCGTCAACACCTCGCTGGCAAGGCCGACGCCCCGCAGACTGCTTTCCCACAGTCTTTCTGCCTCTGCCTCTCTCTCTGCCGTTCTCTTCTTCCAAGCACGCACTCACTCACTCACCCACTCACTTTCCTTCCTTCCTTCGCTCACTCATGCACTGCCATTTCTTGCACTGTTGATTAGTAACGAACGCTTATTGTTAGCGCCCCCTTTATTAAACAACCCTGCCTCTTGCTGAGGCCGCTCCCGCGGCGGGCCGGGTTGGCTGGCGTCATCTGCATAGCTCCTCCTGCCGCCCCCGCGTCACCACGCTGAGTGCCGGCCGGCCGCCCGGCTGGCTGTCTCGTGTTCGCGGCGGCTGGCGTGGCCTCGGCTGGGTTGACACACCATCCTTCTGCTTGCTACGATGCTGGGCAGCCTGGGAAAAAAGAAAAGAAAAGAAAAGAAAAGAAAGTAGAGCAGAGCGGAGCAAAGAGCGCCTGCGCCGGCCTGGGGAAGCCAAGCGAAAGCCACCCCACTCGCCACTCCAGCCAAGCAGCCCAGAAGAGTGCCGAGCGGAGACAGACCTAATATACTACACTTCATCCCAGCCAGCCAAAAGGCTGAGAAGGAGAGAGCCCCCATACCCAGGATGGCGAGGAGGAAGGAGAGAGAGACCTAACACATACATTCCTACTTATGTACACTCCACTTCATCCCAAGCAAAAGACTGAGAAGTGGGCGACCCCACCCTGCCTCGCATAAAGAAAGAGACCTCCTGGCTCAGGGCGCGCAAAGGCGCATTAGCCCGCTGCCAAGACGTCCCCAGCGCAGAGCAAGAGAAATTGTTCTAAGTCCGCCCGCTGGCTCACCGCCCGCCTCCCCTCTCCCGCTCACGGTGACTCACTGACCGACTGACCGACCGACTCACCCACCCCTGCGCGCCTCCTTGGGCCTCCTTCCTCGGAGCAGGAGGCCCGGGGCACAGGGGAGGCGCACGCTGGGGGCCCTGTGGGCGGCGCCCCTCGCCTCCTCCATCCTTCCCGGCAGCCTCCACCAACGCCGGGCCATCTGCATGCGGGCTCCGCCCTCCCCGCCTTCAGCCGGCTCGCTCGCTCGCTCGCTCCGACCACCTCGCCTGCAGAAGCGGCTAGTCTAGTGTTAAACGGGGCGCGTTAACAGCTCTGACAGCCCCGCTGGCAGGTCCGACGCCGCCGCGCCGCGCCAGCAGGAGCGACAGCTGTGAACGGGGCTCGTCAACACCTCGCTGGCAAGGCCGACGCCCCGCAGACTGCTTCCCACAGTCTTTCTGCCTCTGCCTCTTCTCTGCCGTTCTCTCTTCCAAGCACGCACTCACTCACTCACCCACTCACACTTTCCTTCCTTCCTTCGCTCACTCATGCACTGCCATTTCTTGCACTGTTGATTAGTAATGAACGCTTATTGTTAGCGCCCCCTTTATTAAACAACCCCGCCCTTGCTGAGGCCGCTCCCCGCGGCGGGCCGGGTTGGCTGGCCGGCGTCATCTGCATAGCTCCTCCTGCCGCCCCCGCGTCACCACGCTGAGTGCCGGCCGGCCGCCCGGCTGGCTGTCTCGTGTTCGCGGCGGCTGGCGTGGCCTCGGCTGGGTTGACACACCATCCTTCTGCTTCCCATGCCGCTGTGCTGGCAGCCTGGGAAACGAAAAGAAAAGAAAAGAAAGTAGAGCAGAGCGGAGCAAAGAGCGCCTGCGCCGGCCTGGGGAAGCCAAGCGAAAGCCATCCCACTCGCCACTCCAGCCAAGCAGCCCAGAAGAGTGCCGAGCGGGGACAGACCTAATATACTACACTTCATCCCAGCCAGCCAAAAGGCTGAGAAGGAGAGAGCCCCATACCCAGGGATGGCGAGGGAAGGAGGAGAGAGACCTAACACATACATTCCTACTTATGTACACTCCACTTCATCCCAAGCAAAGACTGAGAAGTGGGCGACCCCGCCCTGTCCTCGCATAAAGAAAGAGACCTGCCTGGGTTCATGGCGCGCAAAGACTTATTAGCCTGCTGCCAAGACATCCCCCAGCACAAAGCAAAAGCAATTTTCTAAGTCCCGCCCGCTGGCTCACCGCCCGCCTCCTCTCCCGCTCACGGTGACTCACTGACCGACCGACCGACTCCACCCACCCGCGCGCCTCCTTGGGCCTCCTTCCTCGGAGCAGGAGGCCTGGGGCACAGGGGAGGCGCACGCTGGGGCCCTGTGGGCGGCGCCCCTCGCCTCCTCCATCCTTCCCGGCAGCCTCCACCAACGCCGGGCCATCTGCATGCGGGCTCCGCCCTCCCGCCTTCAGCCGGCTCCCTCGCTCGCCTGCTCCGACCACCCTCGCCTGCAGAAGCGGCTAGTCTAGTGTTAAACGGGGCGCGTTAACAGCTCTCTGACAGCCCCGCTGGCAGGTCCGACGCCGCCGCGCCGCGCCGCGCCAGCAGGAGCGACAGCTGTGAACGGGGCTCGTCAACACCTCGCTGGCAAGGCCGACGCCCCGCAGACTGCTTCCCCACAGTCTTTCTGCCTCTGCCTCTCTTCTCTGCCGTTCTCTTCTCTTCCAAGCACGCACTCACTCACTCACCCACTCACACTTTCCTTCCTTCCTTCGGTCAGTCATGCACTGCCATTTCTTGCACTGTTGATTATTAACGAACGCTTATTGTTAGCCCCCCTTTATTAAACAACCCCGCCCTTGCTGAGGCTCCCGCGGCGGGCCGGGTGGCTGGCCGGCGTCATCTGCATAGCTCCTGCCGCCCCGCGTCACCACGCTGAGTGCCGGCCTGGCCGCCCGGCTGGCTGTCTCGTGTTCGCGGCGGCTGGCGTGGCCTCGGCTGGGTTGACACACATCCTTCTGCTTCCCATGCCGCTGTGCTGGCAGCCTGGGAAACGAAAAGAAAAGAAAAGAAAGTAGAGCAGAGCGGAGCAAAGAGCGCCTGCGCCGGCCTGGGGAAGCCAAGCGAAGCCATCCCACTCGCCACTCCAGCCAAGCAGCCCAGAAGAGTGCCGAGCGGGGACAGACCTAATATACTACACTTCATCCCAGCCAGCCAAAAGGCTGAGAAGCGAGAGAGCCCCCATACCCAGGGATGGCGAGGAGGAAGGAGGAGAGAGACCTAACACATACATTCCTACTTATGTTTACTCCACTTCATCCCAAGCAAAGACTGAGAAGTGGCGACCCACCCTGCCCTCGCATAAAGAAAGAGACCTCCCTGGGCTCAGGGCGCGCAAAGGCGCTTATTAGCCCGCTGCCAAGACGTCCCCAGCGCAGAGCAAGAGAAATTGTCTAAGTCCCGCCTGCTGGCTCACCGCCCGCCTCCTCTCCTCACGGTGACTCACTGACTGACCGACCGACCGACTCACCCACCCCGCGCGCTCTCCTTGGGCCTCCTCCTCGGAGCAGGAGGCCTGGGGCACAGGGAGGCGCACGCTGGGGCCCTGTGGGCGGCGCCCTCGCCTCCTCCATCCTTCCCGGCAGCCTCCACCAACGCCGGGCTAATCTGCATGCGGGCTCCGCCCCCTCCCCGCCTTCAGCCTCCCTCGCTCGCTCGCTCGCTCCGACCACCCTCGCCTGCAGAAGCGGCTAGTCTAGTGTTAAACGGGGCGCGTTAACAGCTCTCTGACAGCCCCGCTGGCAGGTCCGACGCCGCCGCGCCGCGCCGCGCCAGCAGGAGCGACAGCTGTGAACGGGGCTCGTCAACACTCGCTGGCAAGGCCGACGCCCCGCAGACTGCTTCCCACAGTCTTTCTGCCTCTGCCTCTCTTCTCTGCCGTTCTCTCTTCCAAGCACGCACTCACTCACTCACCCACTCACACTTTCCTTCCTTCCTTCGCTCACTCATGCACTGCCATTTCTTGCACTGTTGATTAGTAATGAACGCTTATTGTTAGCGCCCCTTTATTAAACAACCCCGCCTCTTGCTGAGATGCTCTCGCGGCGGGCCGGGCTGGCTGGCCGGCGTCATCTGCATAGCTCCTCCTGCCGCCCCCGCGTCACCACGCTGCTGAGTGCCGGCCGGCCGCCCGGCTGGCTGTCTCGTGTTCGCGGCGGCTGGCGTGGCCTCGGCTGGGTTGACACCATCCTTCTGCTTCCCATGCCGCTGTGCTGGCAGCCTGGGAAACGAAAAGAAAAGAAAAGAAAGTAGAGCAGAGCGGAGCAAAGAGCGCCTGCGCCGGCCTGGGGAAGCCAAGCGAAAGCCACCCCACTCGCCACTCCAGCCAAGCAGCCCAGAAGAGTGCCGAGCGGAGACAGACCTAAGATACTACACTTCATCCCAGCCAGCCAAAAGGCTGAGAAGCGAGCCCCATACCCAGGGATGGCGAGGAGAAGGAGAGAGACCTAACACATACATTCCTACTATGTTTACTCCACTTCATCCCAAGCAAAGACTGAGAAGTGGGCGACCCCACCCTGCCCTCGCATAAAGAAAGAGACCTCCTGGGCTCATGGCGCGCAAAGACTTATTAGCCTGCTGTCAAGACATCCCCCAGCACAAAGCAAAAGCAATTTTCTACGTCCTGCCCGCTGACTCACCGCCCGCCTCCCTCTCCTCGCTCACGGTGACTCACTGACCGACCGACCGACTCACCCACCCCGCGCGCCGCCTTGGGCCTCCTTCCTCGGAGCAGGAGGCCTGGGCACAGGGAGGCGCACGCTGCCCTGTGGGGCGGCGCCCTCGCCTCCCTCCATCCTTCCCGGCAGCCTCCACCAGCGCCGGGCTAATCTGCATGCGGGCTCCGCCCCCTCCCCGCCTTCAGCCGGCTCGCTCGCTCGCTCCGACCACCCTCGCCTGCAGAAGCGGCTAGTCTAGTGTTAAACGGGGCGCGTTAACAGCTCTCTGACAGCCCCGCTGGCAGGTCCGACGCCGCCGCGCCGCGCCAGCAGGAGCGACAGCTGTGAACGGGCTCGTCAACACCTCTGGCAAGGCCGACCCCGCAGACTGCTTCCCACAGTCTTTCTGCCTCTGCCTCTCTCTCTGCCGTTCTCTTCTTCCAAGCACGCACTACTCACTCACCCACTCACTCTTCCTTCCTTCCTTCGCTCACTCATGCACTGCCATTTCTTGCACTGTTGATTAGTAATGAACGCTTATTGTTAGCGCCCCCTTTATTAAACAACCCGCCTCTTGCTGAGGCCGCCCGCGGCGGGCCGGGTTGGCTGGCCGGCGTCATCTGCATAGCTCCCCTGCCGCCCCGCGTCACCACGCTGAGTGCCGGCCGGCCGCCCGGCTGGCTGTCTCGTGTTCGCGGCGGCTGGCGTGGCCTCGGCTGGGTTGACACACCATCCTTCTGCTTCCCATGCCGCTGTGCTGGCAGCCTGGGAAAACGAAAAGAAAAGAAAAGAAAGTAGAGCAGAGCGGAGCAAAGAGCGCCTGCGCCGGCCTGGGGAAGCCAAGCGCCATCCCACTCGCCACCCAGCCAAGCAGCCCAGAAGAGTGCCGAGCGGGGACAGACCTAATATACTACACTTCATCCCAGCCAGCCAAAAGGCTGAGAAGGAGAGAGCCCCCATACCCAGGGATGGCGAGGAGGAAGGAGGAGAGAGACCTAACACATACATTCCTACTTATGTACACTCCACTTCATCCCAAGCAAAGACTGAGAAGTGGGCGACCCCACCTGCCCTCGCATAAAGAAAGAGACCTCCTGGGCTCAGGCGCGCAAAGGCGCATTAGCCTGCCAAGACGTCCCCAGCGCAGAGCAAGAGAAATTGTCTGTCCCGCCCGCTGGCTCACCGCCCGCCTCCCTCTCCTCGCTCACGGTGACTCACTGACCGACCGACCGACTCACCCACCCCGCGCGCCTCCTTGGGCCTCCTTCTCGGAGCAGGAGGCCGGGGCACAGGGGAGGCGCACGCTGGGGGCCCTGTGGGCGGCGCCCCCTCGCCTCCCTCCATCCTTCCCGGCAGCCTCCACCAGCGCCGGGCTAATCTGCATGCGGGCTCCGCCCCCTTCCCGCCTTCAGCCCGATCGCTCGCTCGCTCCCGCCGACCACCCTCGCCTGCACAAGCGGCTAGCCTAGTGTTAAACGGGGCGCGTCAACAGCTCCCTGACAGCCCCGCTGGCAGGTCCGACGCCGCCGCGCCGCGCCAGCAGGAACGACAGCTGTGAACGGGGCTCGTCAACACCTCGCTGGCAAGGCCGACGCCCCGCAGACTGCTTTCCCACAGTCTTTCTGCCGATGCCTCTCTTCTCTGCCGTTCTCTTCTCTTCCAAGCACGCACTCACCACTCACCCACTCACACTTTCCTTCCTTCCTTCGCTCACTCATGCACTGCCATTTCTTGCACTGTTGATTATAATGAACGCTTATTGTTAGCGCCCCCTTTATTAAACAACCCTGCCCTTGCTGAGGCTGCCCGCGGCGGGCCGGGTTGGCTGGCCGGCGTCATCTGCATAGCTCTCCTGCCGCCCCCGCGTCACCACGCTGAGTGCCGGCCGGCCGCCCGGCTGGCTGTCTCGTGTTCGCGGCGGCTGGCGTGGCCTCGGCTGGGTTGACACACCATCCTTCTGCTTCCCATGCCGCTGTGCTGGCAGCCTGGGAAACGAAAGAAAAGAAAAGAAAGTAGAGCAGAGCGGAGCAAAGAGCGCCTGCGCCGGCCTGGGGAAGCCAAGCGAGCCATCCCACTCGCCACTCCAGCCAAGCAGCCCAGAAGAGTGCCGAGCGGGGACAGACCTAATATACTACACTTCATCCCAGCCAGCCAAAAGGCTGAGAAGCGAGAGCCCCCATACCCAGGGATGGCGAGGAGGAAGGAGGAGAGAGACCTAACACATACATTCCTACTTATGTACACTCCACTTCATCCAAGCAAAGACTGAGAAGTGGGCGACCCCACCTGCCCTCGCATAAAGAAAGAGACCTCCCTGGCTCAGGGCGCGCAAAGGCGCATTAGCCCGCTGCCAAGACGTCCCCAGCGCAGAGCAAGAGAAATTGTCTGTCCCGCCCGCTGGCTCACCGCCCGCCTCCTCTCCCGCTCACGGTGACTCACTGACCGACCGACCGACTCACCCACCCGCGCGCCTCCTTGGGCCTCCTTCCTCGGAGCAGGGAGGCCTGGGGCACAGGGGAGGCGCACGCTGGGGCCCTGTGGGCGGCGCCTCGCCTCCCTCCATCCTTCCCGGCAGCCTCCACCAACGCCGGGCAATCTGCATGCGGGCTCCGCCCCTCCCCGCCTTCAGCCGGCCCTCGCTCGCTCGCTCGCTCCGACCACCCTCGCCTGCAGAAGCGGCTAGTGTTAAACGGGGCGCGTTAACAGCTCTGACAGCCCCGCTGGCAGGTCCGACGCGCCGCGCCGCGCCAGCAGGAGCGACAGCTGTGAACGGGGCTCGTCAACACCTCGCTGGCAAGGCCGACGCCCCGCAGACTGCTTTCCCACAGTCTTTCTGCCTCTGCCTCTCTGCCGTTCTCTTCTCTTCCAAGCACGCACTCACTCACTCACCCACTCACTCTTTCCTTCCTTCGCTCACTCATGCACTGCCATTTCTTTGCACTGTTGATTAGTAATGAACGCTTATTGTTAGCGCCCCTTTATTAAACAACCCTCGCCCTTGCTGAGCTGCCTCGCGGCGGGCCGGGCTTGGCTGGCCGGCGTCATCTGCATAGCTCCTCCTGCCGCCCCGCGTCACCACGCTGAGTGCCATTGGCCGCCCGGCTGGCTGTCTCGTGTTCGCGGCGGCTGTGGCCTCGGCTGGGTTGACACACATCCTTCTGCTTCCCATGCCGCTGTGCTGGCAGCCTGGGAAACGAAAAAGAAAAGAAAAGAAAGTAGAGCAGAGCGGAGCAAAGAGCGCCTGCGCCGGCCTGGGAAGCCAAGCGAAAGCCATCCCACTCGCCACTCCAGCCAAGCAGCCCAGAAGAGTGCTGAGCGGGGACAGACCTAATATACTACACTTCATCCCAGCCAGCCAAAAGGCTGAGAAGCGAGAGAGCCCCCATACCCAGGGATGGCGAGGAGGAAGGAGGAGAGAGACCTAACACATACATCCTACTTATGTACACTCCACTTCATCCCAAGCAAAGACTGAGAAGTGGGCGACCCCACCCTGCCCTCGCATAAAGAAAGAGACCTCCTGGGCTCAGGGCGCAAAGGCGCATTAGCCCGCTGCCAAGACGTCCCCAGCGCAGAACAAGAGAAATTGTCTAAGTCCCGGCCGCTGGCTCAAAGCCCGCCTCTCTCTCCCCGCTCACGGTGACTCGACTGACCGACCGACCGACTCACCCACCCCGCGCGCCTCCTTGGGCCTCCCCTTCCTCGGAGCAGGAGGCACAGGAGGCGCACGCTGGGGCCCTGTGGGCGCCCCTCGCCTCCTCCATCCTTCCCGGCAGCCTCCACCAACGCCGGGCTAATCTGCATGCGCGGCTCCGCCCTCCCCGCCTTCAGCCGGCTCCCTCGCTCGCTCGCTCGCTCCGACCACCCTCGCCTGCAGAAGCGGCTAGTCTAGTGTTAAACGGGGCGCGTTAACAGCTCTCTGACAGCCCCGCTGGCAGGTCCGACGCCGCCGCGCCGCGCCAGCAGGAGCGACAGTTGTGAACGGGGCTCGTCAACACCTCGCTGGCAAGGCCGACGCCCCGCAGACTGCTTTCCCACAGTCTTTCTGCCTCTGCCTCTTCTCTGCCGTTCTCTCTTCCAAGCACGCACTCACTCACCACCCACTCACACTTTCCTTCCTTCCTTCGCTCACCATGCACTGCCATTTCTTGCACTGTTGATTAGTAATGAACGCTTATTGTTAGCGCCTCTTTATTAAACAACCCTGCCCTCTGCTGAGGCCGCTCTCGCGGCGGGCCGGGTTGGCTGGCCGGCGTCATCTGCATAGCTCCTCCTGCCGCCCCCGCGTCACCACGCTGAGTGCCGGCCGGCCGCCCGGCTGGCTGTCTCGTGTTCGCGGCGGCTGGCGTGGCCTCGGCTGGGTTGACACACCATCCTTCTGCTTCCCATGCCGCTGTGCTGGCAGCCTGGGAAACGAAAAGAAAAGAAAAGAAAGTAGAGCAGAGCGGAGCAAAGAGCGCCTGCGCCGGCCTGGGGAAGCCAAGCGAAAGCCATCCCACTCGCCACTCCAGCCAAGCAGCCCAGAAGAGTGCCGAGCGGAGGACAGACCTAATATACTACACTTCATCCCAGCCAGCCAAAAGGCTGAGAAGCGAGAGAGCCCCATACCCAGGGATGGCGAGGAGGAAGGAGGAGAGAGACCTAACACATACATTCCTACTTATGTACACTCCACTTCATCCCAAGCAAAGACTGAGAAGTGGGCGACCCCACCCTGCCCTCGCATAAAGAAAGAGACCTCCTGGCTCAGGGCGCGCAAAGGCGCATTAGCCCGCTGCCAAGACGTCCCCAGCGCAGAGCAAGAGAAATTGTCCAAGTCCCGCCCGCTGGCTCACCGCCCGCCTCCTCTCCCGCTCACGGTGACTCACTGACCGACCGACTGACCGACTCACCCACCCCGCGCGCCTCCTTGGGCCTCCTTCCTCGGAGCAGGAGGCCCGGGGCACAGGGGAGGCGCACGCTGGGGCCCTGTGGGCGGCGCCTCGCCTCCTCCATCCTTCCCGGCAGCCTCCACCAACGCCGGGCCATCTGCATGCGGGCTCCGCCCTCCCCGCCTTCAGCCGGCCTCGCTCGCTCGCTCCGACCACCTCGCCTGCAGAAGCGGCTAGTCTAGTGTTAAACGGGGCGCGTTAACAGCTCTCTGACAGCCCCGCTGGCAGGTCCGACGCCGCCGCGCCGCGCCAGCAGGAGCGACAGCTGTGAACGGGGCTCGTCAACACCTCGCTGGCAAGGCCGACGCCCCGCAGACTGCTTCCCACAGTCTTTCTGCCTCTGCCTCTTCTCTGCCGTTCTCTCTTCTCTTCCAAGCACGCACTCACTCACTCACACTCACACTTTCCTTCCTTCCTTCGCTCACTCATGCACTGCCATTTCTTGCACTGTTGATTAGTAACGAACGCTTATTGTTAGCGCCTTCTTTATTAAACAACCCTGCCTCTTGCTGAGGCCGCTCGCGGCGGGCCGGGTTGGCTGGCCGGCGTCATCTGCATAGCTCCTCCTGCCGCCCCCGCGTCACCACGCTGAGTGCCGGCCGGCCGCCCGGCTGGCTGTCTCGTGTTCGCGGCGGCTGGCGTGGCCTCGGCTCGGTTGACACACCTTCCTTGTGCTTGCTATGCCGATGTGCTGGCAGCCTGGGAAAAGAAAAGAAAAGAAAAGAAAGTAGAGCAGAGCGGAGCAAAGAGCGCCTGCGCCGGCCTGGGGAAGCAAGCGAAAGCCATCCCACTCGCCACTCCAGCCAAGCAGCCCAGAAGAGTGCCGAGCGGGGACAGACCTAATATACTACACTTCATCCCAGCCAGCCAAAAGGCTGAGAAGGAGAGAGCCCCATACCCAGGGATGGCGAGGAGGAAGGAGGAGAGAGACCTAACACATACATTCCTACTTATGTACACTCCACTTCATCCCAAGCAAAGACTGAGAAGTGGGCGACCCACCCTGTCCTCGCATAAAGAAAGAGACCTGCCTGGGTTCATGGCGCGCAAAGACTTATTAGCCTGCTGCCAAGACATCCCCCAGCACAAAGCAAAAGCAATTTTCTAAGTCCCGCCCGCTGGCTCACCGCCCGCCTCCCTCTCCTCGCTCACGGTGACTCACTGACCGACCGACCGACTCACCCACCCCGCGCGCCTCCTTGGGCCTCCCCTTCCTCGGAGCAGGGAGGCCCAGGGGAGGCGCACGCTGGGGGCCCTGTGGGCGGCGCCCCCTCGCCTCCCTCCATCCTTCCCGGCAGCCTCCACCAGCGCCGGGCTAATCTGCACGGGCTCCGCCCTCCCCGCCTTCAGCCGGCGCTCGCTCGCCTGCTCCGACCACCCCCTCGCCTGCAGAAGCGGCTAGTCTAGTGTTAAACGGGGCGCGTTAACAGCTCTGACAGCCCCGCTGGCAGGTCCGACGCCGCCGCGCCGCGCCGCGCCAGCAGGAGCGACAGCTGTGAACGGGGCTCGTCAACACCTCGCTGGCAAGGCCGACGCCCCGCAGACTGCTTCCCACAGTCTTTCTGCCTCTGCCTCTCTCTCTGCCGTTCTTTCTTCCAAGCACGCACTCACTCACCACCCACTCACACTTTCCTTCCTTCCTTCGCTCACTCATGCACTGCCATTTCTTGCACTGTTGATTAGTAATGAACGCTTATTGTTAGCGCCCCCTTTATTAAACAACCCTGCCTCTTGCTGAGGCCGCTCCTCGCGGCGGGCCGGGTTGGCTGGCCGGCGTCATCTGCATAGCTCCTCCTGCCGCCCCCCCGCGTCACCACGCTGAGTGCCGGCCGGCCGCCCGGCTGGCTGTCTCGTGTTCGCGGCGGCTGGCGTGGCCTCGGCTGGGTTGACACACCATTCCTTCTGCTTCCCATGCCGCTGTGCTGGCAGCCTGGGAAACGAAAAGAAAAGAAAAGAAAGTAGAGCAGAGCGGAGCAAAGAGCGCCTGCGCCGGCCTGGGAAGCTGCGAAAGCCATCCCACTCGCCACTCCAGCCAAGCAGCCCAGAAGAGTGCCGAGCGGGGACAGACCTAATATACTACACTTCATCCCAGCCAGCCAAAAGGCTGAGAAGGAGAGAGCCCCATACCCAGGGATGGCGAGGAGGAAGGAGGAGAGACCTAACACATACATTCCTACTTATGTACACTCCACTTCATCCTGCAAAAGACTGAGAAGTGGGCGACCCCACCTGCCCTCGCATAAAGAAAGAGACCTGCCTGGGTTCATGGCGCGCAAAGACTTATTAGCCTGCTGCCAAGACATCCCCCAGCACAGAGCAAAAGCAATTTTCTAAGTCCCGCCCGCTGGCTCACCGCCCGCCTCCTCTCCCGCTCACGGTGACTCACTGACCGACCGACCGACCGACTCACCCACCCCGCGCCTCCTTGGGCCTCCCTTCCTCGGAGCAGGAGGCCCGGGGCCCAGGGGAGGCGCACGCTGGGCCCTGTGGGCGGCGCCCCTCGCCTCCTCCATCCTTCCCGGCAGCCTCCACCAACGCCGGGCCATCTGCATGCGGGCTCCGCCCTCCCCGCCTTCAGCCGGCTCCCTCGCTCGCTCGCTCCGACCACCCCTCGCCTGCAGAAGCGGCTAGTCTAGTGTTAAACGGGGCGCGTTAACAGCTCTCTGACAGCCCCGCTGGCAGGTCCGGACGCGCCGCGCCGCGCCAGCAGGAGCGACAGCTGTGAACGGCTCGTCAACACCTCGCTGGCCGACGCCCCGCAGACTGCTTCCCACAGTCTTTCTGCCTCTGCCTCTCTCTGCCGTTCTCTCTCTTCCAAGCACGCACTCACTCACTCACCCACTCACACTTTCCTTCCTTCCTTCGCTCACTCATGCACTGCCATTTCTTGCACTGTTGATTAGTAATGAACGCTTATTGTTAGCGCCCCTTTATTAAACAACCCCGCCCTTGCTGAGGGCTCCCCGCGGCGGGCCGGGTTGGCTGGCCGGCGTCATCTGCATAGCTCTCCTGCCGCCCCCGCGTCACCACGCTGAGCCGCCCGGCCGCCCGGCTGGCTGTCTCGTGTTCGCGGCGGCTGGCGTGGCCTCGGCTGGGTTGACACACCATCCTTCTGCTTCCCATGCCGTGCTGGCAGCCTGGGAAACGAAAAGAAAAGAAAAGAAAGTAGAGCAGAGCGGAGCAAAGAGGCGCCTGCGCCGGCCTGGGGAAGCCAAGCGAAAGCCATCCCACTCGCCACTCCAGCCAAGCAGCCCAGAAGAGTGCCGAGCGGGGACAGACCTAATATACTACACTTCATCCCAGCCAGCCAAAAGGCTGAGAAGGAGAGAGCCCTCATACCCAGGATGGCGAGGAGGAAGGAGGAGAGAGACCTAACACATACATTCCTACTTATGTACACTCCACTTCATCCCAAGCAAAGACTGAGAAGTGGGCGACCCCACCTGCCCTCGCATAAAGAAAGAGACCTCCTGGGCTCAGGGCGCAAAGGCGCATTAGCCCGCTGCCAAGACGTCCCCAGCGCAGAGCAAGAGAAATTGTTCTAAGTCCCGCCCGCTGGCTCACTGCCCGCCTCCTCTCCCGCTCACGGTGACTCACTGACCGACCGACCGACCGACCCACCCACCCGCGCGCCTCCTTGGGCCTCCTTCCTCGGAGCAGGAGGCCCGGGGCACAGGGGAGGCGCACGCTGGGGCCCTGTGGGCGGCGCCCTCGCCTCCCTCCATCCTTCCCGGCAGCCTCCACCAAGCGGGCTCCGCCCTCCCGCCTTCAGCCGGCTCCCTCGCTCGCTCGCTCGCTCCGACCACCCTCGCCTGCAGAAGCGGCTAGTCTAGTGTTAAACGGGGCGCGTTAACAGCTCTCTGACAGCCCCGCTGGCAGGTCCGACGCCGCCGCGCCGCGCCGCGCCAGCAGGAGCGACAGCTGTGAACGGGGCTCGTCAACACCTCGCTGGCAAGGCTGACGCCCCGCAGACTGCTTCCCACAGTCTTTCTGCCTCTGCCTCTCTCTGCCGTTCTCTTCTCTTCTTCCAAGCACGCACTCACTCACTCACCCACTCACACTTTCCTTCCTTCCTTCGCTCACTCATGCACTGCCATTTCTTGCACTGTTGATTAGTTAACGAACGCTTATTGTTAGCGCCCCCTTTATTAAACAACCCTGCCCTTGCTGAGATGCCGCTCGCGGCGGGCCGGGCTGGCCGGCGTCATCTGCATAGCTCCTCCTGCCGCCCCCGCGTCACCACGCTGAGTGCCGGCCGGCTGGCCGCCCGGCTGGCTGTCTCGTGTTCGCGGCGGCTGGCGTGGCCTCGGCTGGGTTGACACACCATCCTTCTGCTTCCCATGCCGCTGTGCTGGCAGCCTGGGAAACGAAAAGAAAAGAAAAGAAAGTAGAGCAGAGCGGAGCAAAGAGCGCCTGCGCCGGCCTGGGAAGCCAAGCGAGCCATCCCACTCGCCACTCCAGCCAAGCAGCCCAGAAGAGTGCTGAGCGGGGACAGACCTAATATACTACACTTCATCCCAGCCAGCCAAAAGGCTGAGAAGGAGAGAGCCCCCATACCCAGGGATGGCGAGGAGGAAGGAGGAGAGAGACCTAACACATACATTCCTACTTATGTACACTCCACTTCATCCCAAGCAAAGACTGAGAAGTGGGCGACCCCACCTGCCCTCGCATAAAGAAAGAGACCTCCCTGGGCTCAGGGCGCGCAAAGGCGCATTAGCCCGCTGCCAAGACGTCCCCAGCGCAGAGCAAGAGAAATTGTCTAAGTCCCGCCCGCTGGCTCACCGCCCGCCTCCTCTCCCGCTCACGGTGACTCACTGACCGACCGACCGACTCACCCACCCCGCGCGCCTCTTGGGCCTCCTTCCTCGGAGCAGGAGGCCTGGGGCACAGGAGGCGCACGCTGGGGCCCTGTGGGCGGCGCCCTCGCCTCCTCCATCCTTCCCGGCAGCCTCCACCAACGCCGGGCTATCGGCATGCGGGCTCCGCCCTCCCCGCCTTCAGCCGGCTCCCTCGCTCGCTCGCTCCGACCACCTCGCCTGCAGAAGCGGCTAGAGTTAAACGGGGCGCGTTAACAGCTCTCTGACAGCCCCGCTGGCAGGTCCGACGCGCCGCGCCGCGCCAGCAGGAGCGACAGCTGTGAACGGGGCTCGTCAACACCTCGCTGGCAAGGCCGACGCCCCGCAGACTGCTTCCCACAGTCTTTCTGCCTCTGCCTCTCTTCTCTGCCGTTCTCTTCTCTTCCAAGCACGCACTCACTCACTCACCCACTCACTTTCCTTCCTTCCTTCGCTCACTCATGCACTGCCATTTCTGCACTGTTGATTAGTAATGAACGCTTATTGTTAGCCCCCCCCCCCTTTATTAAACAACCCCGCCCTTGCTGAGGCCGCTCCCCGCGGCGGGCCGGGTTGGCTGGCCGGCGTCATCTGCATAGCTCCTCCCGCCGCCCCCGCGTCACCACGCTGAGTGCCGGCCGGCCGCCCGGCTGCCTGGGACTGGCTGTCATGTGTTCGCGGCGGCTGGCGTGGCCTCGGCTCGGTTGACACCATCCTTCTGCTTCCCATGCCGATGTGCTGGCAGCCTGGGAAAAGAAAAGAAAAGAAAAGAAAGTAGAGCAGAGCGGAGCAAAGAGCGCCTGCGCCGGCCTGGGGAAGCCAAGCGAGCCATCCCACTCGCCACTCCAGCCAAGCAGCCCAGAAGAGTGCCGAGCGGACAGACCTAATACTACACTTCATCCCAGCCAGCCAAAAGGCTGAGAAGGAGAGAGCCCCATACCCAGGGATGGCGAGGAGGAAGGAGGAGAGAGACCTAACACATACATTCCTACTTATGTACACTCCACTTCATCCCAAGCAAAGACTGAGAAGTGGGCGACCCCACCCTGCCCTCGCATAAAGAAAGAGACCTCCTGGCTCAGGGCGCGCAAAGGCGCATTAGCCTGCTGCCAAGACGTCCCCAGCGCAGAGCAAGAGAAATTGTCTAAGTCCCGCCCGCTGGCTCACCGCCCGCCTCCTCTCCCCGCTCACGGTGACTCACTGACCGACCGACTGACTCACCCACCCCGCGCGCCTCCTGGGCCTCCCCTCGGAGCAGGAGGCCCGGGGCACAGGGGAGGCGCACGCTGGGGGCCCTGTGGGCGGCGCCCCTCGCCTCCTCCATCCTTCCCGGCAGCCTCCACCAACGCCGGGCTAATCTGCATGCGGCTCCGCCCTCCCCGCCTTCAGCCGGCTCGCTCGCTCGCTCGCTCCGACCACCTCGCCTGCAGAAGCGGCTAGTCTAGTGTTAAACGGGGCGCGTTAACAGCTCTCTGACAGCCCCGCTGGCAGGTCCGACGCGCCGCGCCGCGCCAGCAGGAGCGACAGCTGTGAACGGGGCTCGTCAACACCTCGCTGGCAAGGCCGACGCCCCGCAGACTGCTTCCCACAGTCTTTCTGCCTCTGCCTCTCTTCTCTGCCGTTCTCTTCTTCCAAGCACGCACTCACTCACTCACCCACTACACTTTCCTTCCTTCCTTCGCTCACTCATGCACTGCCATTTCTTGCACTGTTGATTAGTAATGAACGCTTATTGTTAGCGCCCCCTTTATTAAACAACCCTGCCCTTGCTGAGGCTGCCCCCGCGGCGGGCCGGGTTGGCTGGCCGGCGTCATCTGCATAGCTCCTCCTGCCGCCCCCGCGTCACCACGCTGAGTGCCGGCCGGCCGCCCGGCTGGCTGTCTCGTGTTCGCGGCGGCTGGCGTGGCCTCGGCTGGGTTGACACACCATCCTTCTGCTTCCCATGCCGCTGTGCTGGCAGCCTGGGAAACGAAAAGAAAAGAAAAGAAAGTAGAGCAGAGCGGAGCAAAGAGCGCCTGCGCCGGCCTGGGGAAGCCAAGCGAAAGCCATCCCACTCGCCACTCCAGCCAAGCAGCCCAGAAGAGTGCCGAGCGGGGACAGACCTAATATACTACACTTCATCCCAGCCAGCCAAAAGGCTGAGAAGCGAGAGAGCCCCATACCCAGGGATGGCGAGGAGGAAGGAGGAGAGAGACCTAACACATACATTCCTACTTATGTACACTCCACTTCATCCCAAGCAAAGACTGAGAAGTGGGCGACCCCACCCTGCCCTCGCATAAAGAAAGAGACCTCCTGGGCTCAGGGCGCGCAAAGGCGCATTAGCCCGCTGCTGCCAAGACGTCCCCAGCGCAGAGCAAGAGAAATTGTCTAAGTCCTGCCTGCTGGCTCACCGCCCGCCTCCTCCCGCTCACGGTGACTCACTGACCGACCGACTGACCGACTCACCCACCCTGCGCGCCTCTTGGGCCTCCTTCCTCGGAGCAGGAGGCCCGGGGCACAGGGGAGGCGCACGCTGGGGCCCTGTGGGCGGCGCCCTCGCCTCCTCCATCCTTCCCGGCAGCCTCCACCAGCGCCGGGCCATCTGCATGCGGGCTCCGCCCTCCCCGCCTTCAGCCGGCTCCTCGCTCGCCTCGCTCCGACCACCTCGCCTGCAGAAGCGGCTAGTCTAGTGTTAAACGGGCGCGTTAACAGCTCTGACAGCCCCGCTGGCAGGTCCGACGCCGCCGCGCCGCGCCAGCAGGAGCGACAGCTGTGAACGGGGCTCGTCAACACCTCGCTGGCAAGGCCGACGCCCCGCAGACTGCTTTCCCACAGTCTTTCTGCCTCGCCTCTTCTCTGCCGTTCTCTTCTCTTCCAAGCACGCACTCACTCACTCACCCACTCACACTTTCCTTCCTTCCTTCGCTCACTCATGCACTGCCATTTCTTGCACTGTTGATTAGTAATGAACGCTTATTGTTAGCGCCCCCTTTATTAAACAACCCGCCCTTGCTGAGGCTGCTCCCGCGGCGGGCCGGGTTGGCTGGCCGGCGTCATCTGCATAGCTCCTCCTGCCGCCCCGCGTCACCACGCTGAGTGCCGGCCGGCCGCCCGGCTGCCTGCTGGCTGTCTCGTGTTCGCGGCGGCTGGCGTGGCCTCGGCTGGTTGACACACCATCCTTCTGTGCTTCCCATGCCGCTGTGCTGGCAGCCTGGGAAACGAAAAGAAAAGAAAAGAAAGTAGAGCAGAGCGGAGCAAAGAGCGCCTGCGCCGGCCTGGGGAAGCCAAGCGAAAGCCATCCCACTCGCCACTCCAGCCAAGCAGCCCAGAAGAGTGCCGAGCGGGGACAGACCTAATATACTACACTTCATCCCAGCCAGCCAAAAGGCTGAGAAGGAGAGAGCCCCATACCCAGGGATGGCGAGGAGGAAGGAGGAGAGAGACCTACATACATTCCTACTTATGTACACTCCACTTCATCCCAAGCAAAAGACTGAGAAGTGGGCGACCCCACCCTGCCCTCGCATAAAGAAAGAGACCTCCCTGGCTCAGGGCGCGCAAAGGCGCATTAGCCCGCTGCCAAGACGTCCCCAGCGCAGAGCAAGAGAAATTGTCTGTCCCGCCCGCTGGCTCACCGCCCGCCTCCCTCTCCTCGCTCACGGTGACTCACTGACTGACTGACCGACTGACTCACCCACCCCGCGCGCCTCCTTGGGCCTCCCTTCCTCGGAGCAGGAGGCCTGGGCACAGGGGAGGCGCACGCTGGGGCCCTGTGGGCGGCGCCCTCGCCTCCTCCATCCTTCCCGGCAGCCTCCACCAACGCCGGGCTATCTGCAGCGCGGGCTCCGCCCCTCCCGCCTTCAGCCGGCTCCCTCGCTCGCTCGCTCCGACCACCCTCGCCTGCAGAAGCGGCTAGTCTAGTGTTAAACGGGGCGCGTTAACAGCTCTCGACAGCCCCGCTGGCAGGTCCGACGCCGCCGCCGCGCCGCGCCAGCAGGAGCGACAGCTGTGAACGGGGCTCGTCAACACCTCGCTGGCAAGGCCGACGCCCCGCAGACTGCTTCCCACAGTCTTTCTGCCTCTGCCTCTCTTCTCTGCCGTTCTCTTCTCTTCCAAGCACGCACTCACTCACTCACCCACTCACACTTTCCTTCCTTCCTTCGCTCACTCATGCACTGCCATTTCTTGCACTGTTGATTAGTAATGAACGCTATTGTTAGCGCCCCTTTATTAAACAACCCCGCCCTTGCTGAGGCCGCTCCTCGCGGCGGGCCGGGTTGGCTGGCCGGCGTCATCTGCATAGCTCCTCCTGCCGCCCCCGCGTCACCACGCTGAGTGCCGCCCGGCTGCCCGGCTGGCTGTCTCGTGTTCGCGGCGGCTGGCGTGGCCTCGGCTGGGTTGACACACCATCCTTCTGCTTCCCATGCCGCTGTGCTGGCAGCCTGGGAAACGAAAAGAAAAGAAAAGAAAGTAGAGCAGAGCGGAGCAAAGAGCGCCTGCGCCGGCCTGGGGAAGCCAAGCGAGCCATCCCACTCGCCACTCCAGCCAAGCAGCCCAGAAGAGTGCCGAGCGGGGACAGACCTAATATACTACACTTCATCCCAGCCAGCCAAAAGGCTGAGAAGGAGAGAGCCCCATACCCAGGATGGCGAGGAAAGAAGGAGGAGAGAGACCTAACACATACATTCCTACTTATGTACACTCCACTTCATCCCAAGCAAAAGACTGAGAAGTGGGCGACCCCACCCTGCCCTCGCATAAAGAAAGAGACCTGCCTGGGCTCAGGGCGCGCAAAGGCGCATTAGCCCGCTGCCAAGACGTCCCCCAGCGCAGAGCAAGAGAAATTGTCTAAGTCCCGCCCGCTGGCTCACCGCCCGCCTCCCTCTCCCGCTCACGGTGACTCACTGACCGACCGACCGACTCACCCACCCCGCGCGCCTCCTTGGGCCTCCCCTTCCTCGGAGCAGGGAGGCCCGGGGCACAGGGGAGGCGCACGCTGGGGGCCCTGTGGGCGGCGCCCCCTCGCCTCCCTCCATCCTTCCCGGCAGCCTCCACCAACGCCGGGCTAATCTGCATGCGGGCTCCGCCCCCTCCCCGCCTTCAGCCGGCTCGCTCGCTCGCTCCGACCACCCTCGCCTGCAGAAGCGGCTAGTCTAGTGTTAAACGGGGGCGCGTTAACAGCTCTGACAGCCCCGCTGGCAGGTCCGACGTCGCCGCGCCGCGCCAGCAGGAGCGACAGCTGTGAACGGGGCTCGTCAACACCTCGCTGGCAAGGCCGACGCCCGCAGACTGCTTCCCACAGTCTTTCTGCCTCTGCCTCTCTTCTCTGCCGTTCTCTTCTCTTCCAAGCACGCACTCACTCACTCACCCACTCACACTTTCCTTCCTTCCTTCGCTCACTCATGCACTGCCATTTCTTGTTGATTAGTAATGAACGCTTATTGTTAGCGCCTTTATTAAACAACCCCGCCCTTGCTGAGGGCTGCCTCGCGGCGGGCCGGGTTGGCTGGCCGGCGTCATCTGCATAGCTCCTCCTGCCGCCCCCGCGTCACCACGCTGAGGCCGGCCGCCCGGCTGGCTGTCTGTGTTCGCGGCGGCTGGCGTGGCCTCGGCTGGGTTGACACACCATCCTTCTGCTTCCCATGCCGCTGTGCTGGCAGCCTGGGAAACGAAAAGAAAAGAAAAGAAAGTAGAGCAGAGCGGAGCAAAGAGCGCCTGCGCCGGCCTGGGGAAGCCAAAGCCATCCCACTCGCCACTCCAGCCAAGCAGCCCAGAAGAGTGCCGAGCGGACAGACCTAATATACTACACTTCATCCCAGCCAGCCAAAAGGCTGAGAAGCGAGAGAGCCCCATACCCAGGGATGGCGAGGAGGAAGGAGGAGAGAGACCTAACACATACATTCCTACTTATGTACACTCCACTTCATCCCAAGCAAAAGACTGAGAAGTGGGCGACCCCACCCTGCCCTCGCATAAAGAAAGAGACCTCCCTGGGCTCAGGGCGCGCAAAGACTTATTAGCCTGCTGCCAAGACATCCCCCAGCACAGAGCAAAAGCAATTTTCTAAGTCCCGCCCGCTGGCTCACCGCCCGCCTCCCTCTCCCGCTCACGGTGACTCACTGACCGACCGACCGACCGACTCACCCACCCCGCGCGCCTCCTTGGGCCTCCCCTTCCTCGGAGCAGGGAGGCCCGGGGCACAGGGGAGGCGCACGCTGGGGCCCTGTGGGCGGCGCCCCTCGCCTCCTCCATCCTTCCCGGCAGCCTCCACCAACGCCGGGCTATCTGCATGCGGGCTCCGCCCTCCCGCCTTCAGCCGGCTCGCCTGCCTGCTCGCTCCGACCACCCCTCGCCTGCAGAAGCGGCTAGTCTAGTGTTAAACGGGGCGCGTTAACAGCTCTCTGACAGCCCCGCTGGCAGGTCCGACGCCGCCGCGCCGCGCCAGCAGGAGCGACAGCTGTGAACGGGGCTCGTCAACACCTCGCTGGCAAGGCCGACGCCCCGCAGACTGCTTCCCACAGTCTTTCTGCCTCTGCCTCTCTGCCGTTCTCTTCTTCCAAGCACGCACTCACTCACCACCCACTCACACTTTCCTTCCTTCCTTCGCTCACTCATGCACTGCCATTTCTTGCACTGTTGATTAGCAATGAACGCTTATTGTTAGCGCCCCCTTTATTAAACAACCCCGCCTCTTGCTGAGGCTGCCTCGCGGCGGGCCGGGCTGGCTGGCTGGCGTCATCTGCATAGCTCCTCCTGCCGCCCCCGCGTCACCACGCTGAGTGCCAGGCTGGCCGCCCGGCTGGCTGTCTCGTGTTCGCGGCGGCTGGCGTGGCCTCGGCTGGGCTGACACACCATCCTTCTGCTTCCCATGCCGCTGTGCTGGCAGCCTGGGAAACGAAAAGAAAAGAAAAGAAAGTAGAGCAGAGCGGAGCAAAGATGCCTGCGCCGGCCTGGGGAAGCCAAGCGAGCCATCCCACTCGCCACTCCAGCCAAGCAGCCCAGAAGAGTGCCGAGCGGGACAGACCTAATATACTACACTTCATCCCAGCCAGCCAAAAGGCTGAGAAGGAGAGAGCCCCATACCCAGGGATGGCGAGGAGGAAGGAGGAGAGAGACCTAACACATACATTCCTACTTATGTACACTCCACTTCATCCCAAGCAAAAGACTGAGAAGTGGGCGACCCCACCCTGCCCTCGCATAAAGAAAGAGACCTCCCTGGGCTCAGGGCGCGCAAAGGCGCATTAGCCCGCTGCCAAGACGTCCCCCAGCGCAGAGCAAGAGAAATTGTCTAAGTCCCGCCCGCTGGCTCACCGCCCGCCTCCCTCTCCCCGCTCACGGTGACTCACTGACCGACCGACCGACCGACTCACCCACCCCGCGCGCCTCCTTGGGCCTCCCCTTCCTCGGAGCAGGGAGGCCCGGGGCACAGGGGAGGCGCACGCTGGGGGCCCTGTGGGCGGCGCCCCCTCGCCTCCCTCCATCCTTCCCGGCAGCCTCCACCAACGCCGGGCTAATCTGCATGCGGGCTCCGCCCCCTCCCCGCCTTCAGCCGGCTCCCTCGCTCGCTCGCTCCGACCACCCTCGCCTGCAGAAGCGGCTAGTCTAGTGTTAAACGGGGCGCGTTAACAGCTCTCTGACAGCCCCGCTGGCAGGTCCGACGCCGCCGCGCCGCGCCGCGCCAGCAGGAGCGACAGCTGTGAACGGGGCTCGTCAACACCTCGCTGGCAAGGCCGACGCCCCGCAGACTGCTTCCCCACAGTCTTTCTGCCTCTGCCTCTCTTCTCTCTGCCGTTCTCTCTCTTCCAAGCACGCACTCACTCACTCACCCACTCACACTTTCCTTCCTTCCTTCGCTCACCATGCACTGCCATTTCTTGCACTGTTGATTAGTAATGAACGCTTATTGTTAGCGCCCCTTTATTAAACAACCCCTGCCTCTTGCTGAGGGCGCTGCCTCGCGGCGGGCCGGGCTGGCTGGCCGGCGTCATCTGCATAGCTCCTCCTGCCGCCCCCGCGTCACCACGCTGAGCGCTGGCCGGCCGCCCGGCTGGCTGTCTCGTGTTCGCGGCGGCTGGCGTGGCCTCGGCTGGGTTGACACACCATTCCTTCTGCTTCCCATGCCGCTGTGCTGGCAGCCTGGGAAACGAAAAGAAAAGAAAAGAAAGTAGAGCAGAGCGGAGCAAAGGCGCCTGCGCCGGCCTGGGGAAGCCAAGCGAAAGCCATCCCACTCGCCACTCCAGCCAAGCAGCCCAGAAGAGTGCCGAGCGGGGACAGACCTAATATACTACACTTCATCCCAGCCAGCCAAAAGGCTGAGAAGCGAGAGAGCCCCATACCCAGGATGGCGAGGAGGAAGGAGGAGAGAGACTCAACACATACATTCCTACTTTATGTACACTCCACTTCATCCCAAGCAAAAGACTGAGAAGTGGGCGACCCCACCCTGCCCTCGCATAAAGAAAGAGACCTCCTGGCTCAGGGCGCGCAAAGGCGCATTAGCCTGCTGCCAAGACGTCCCCAGCGCAGAGCAAGAGAAATTGTCTAAGTCCCGCCCGCTGGCTCACCGCCCGCCTCCTCTCCCGCT
Organism: Rafetus swinhoei; assembly: GCA_019425775.1. Lineage (NCBI taxonomy): Eukaryota > Metazoa > Chordata > Testudines > Trionychidae > Rafetus > Rafetus swinhoei. The sequence goes on from CM033449.1 coordinate 123,017,658, forward strand.
CACGGTGACTCACTGACCGACCGACCGACTCACCCACCCCGCGCGCCTCCTTGGGCCTCCTTCCTCGGAGCAGGAGGCCCGGGGCACAGGAGGCGCACGCTGGGGCCCTGTGGGCGGCGCCCCTCGCCTCCTCCATCCTTCCCGGCAGCCTCCACCAACGCCGGGCCAATCTGCATGCGGCTCCGCCTCCTCCCCGCCTTCAGCCGGCTCCCCGCTCGCTCGCTCCGACCACCCCTCGCCTGCAGAAGCGGCTAGTCTAGTGTTAAACGGGGCGCGTTAACAGCTCTCTGACAGCCCCGCTGGCAGGTCCGACGCGCCGCGCCGCGCCAGCAGGAGCGACAGCTGTGAACGGGGCTCGTCAACACCTCGCTGGCAAGGCCGACGCCCCGCAGACTGCTTCCCACAGTCTTTCTGCCTCTGCCTCTCTCTCTGCCGTTCTCTTCTCTTCCAAGCACGCACTCACTCACTCACCCACTCACACTTTCCTTCCTTCCTTCGCTCACTCATGCACTGCCATTTCTTGCACTGTTGATTAGTAATGAACGCTATTGTTAGCGCCCCTTTATTAAACAAGCCCGCTTGCTGAGGCTGCTCGCGGCGGGCCGGGCTGGCTGGCCGGCGTCATCTGCATAGCTCCTCCTGCCGCCCCCGCGTCACCACGCTGAGTGGCCGGCCGCCCGGCTGGCTGTCTCGTGTTCGCGGCGGCTGGCGTGGCCTCGGCTGGGTTGACACACCATCCTTCTGCTTCCCATGCCGCTGTGCTGGCAGCCTGGGAAACGAAAAGAAAAGAAAAGAAAGTAGAGCAGAGCGGAGCAAAGAGCGCCTGCGCCGGCCTGGGGAAGCCAAGCGAAAGCCATCCCACTCGCCACTCCAGCCAAGCAGCCCAGAAGAGTGCCGAGCGGGACAGACCTAATATACTACACTTCATCCCAGCCAGCCAAAAGGCTGAGAAGGAGAGAGCCCCATACCCAGGGATGGCGAGGAGGAAGGAGGAGAGAGACCTAACACATACATTCCTACTTATGTACACTCCACTTCATCCCAAGCAAAGACTGAGAAGTGGGCGACCCCACCCTGCCCTCGCATAAAGAAAGAGACCTCCTGGCTCAGGGCGCGCAAAGGCGCATTAGCCTGCTGCCAAGACGTCCCCAGCGCAGAGCAAGAGAAATTGTCTGTCCTGCCTGCTGGCTCACCGCCCGCCTCCTCTCCCCGCTCACGGTGACTCACTGACTGACCGGACTCACCCACCCCGCGCGCCTCCTTGGGCCTCCTTCCTCGGAGCAGGAGGCCTGGGGCACAGGAGGCGCACGCTGGGGCCCTGTGGGCGGCGCCCCTCGCCTCCTCCATCCTTCCCGGCAGCCTCCACCAACGCCGGGCATGCGGGCCTGCCGCCCTCCCCGCCTTCAGCCGGCCCGCCTGCCTGCTCCGACCACCCTCGCCTGCAGAAGCGGCTAGTCAGTGTTAAACGGGGCGCGTTAACAGCTCTGACAGCCCCGCTGGCAGGTCCGACGCCGCCGCGCCGCGCCAGCAGGAGCGACAGCTGTGAACGGGGCTCGTCAACACCTCGCTGGCAAGGCCGACGCCCCGCAGACTGCTTCCCACAGTCTTTCTGCCTCTGCCTCTCTTCTCTGCCGTTCTCTCTCTTCCAAGCACGCACTCACTCACTCACCCACTCACACTTTCCTTCCTTCCTTCGCTCACTCATGCACTGCCATTTCTTGCACTGTTGATTAGTAATGAACGCTTATTGTTAGCGCCCCCTTTATTAAACAAGCCCGCCCTTGCTGAGGGCCTCGCGGCGGGCCGGGTTGGCTCGCCGGCGTCATCTGCATAGCTCCTCCCGCCGCCTCCGCGTCACCACGTGGGTTTTTTTTTTTTTTTTTTTTTAAGTTCTAAGTTTTGGAGCTTTTTTCTCTGTGGCTACGTTAGGGAGTGGCACACAGCCATTTAAGCTAATGATAGACAGCCCATCGAAACCAGTTTGTTTTTGTCTAGCTTTTAGAACAATTAGATGGCTCGGCTCGTTTAATGTCATGAGTTCTAGCTCTAGGCTAGATTCCTAGTCCCAAGGTGTATGTGAGTCGGGGCGGGGAGTAATCTTGAGAGGGGAGAGCACTAGTCCTGTCCCTCACTAATGGCTAGTGGAAAGGCACCAGTAGAAGCAAGGAAAGGGGAAATAAAAGCGAGAGAAGATGCAACTGGATGCGAAAGCACAGGCACGGATTGCTTACGCGAAGGCCACTCTTGAAATGGTGAAAGCTAAGGCAGCCGGCCACTCCAAGGTCAACTAACCACGCTGGTCTCAGGAATGATAAAGTAAGCTTGTTCACCATCCCAGGGACCTGGAGGCACCGAGAGAGTGGAAGAACAAGAGAGAATATATGCTCCCAGGAATTCCGTGTTTAACTGTGTGGTTGGGGATGTGATTATAGGATAGCTAATATGTATAATCAGGCTCATTTCTTAATCCAGCACCAGAAGATGTATGAGGTTTGTGACGGGGGGTGAGTCTGGGAAGTTGTCTGTGACTAGTCAGTCCTATTGGGACCACGTGAAAGATTTCTGTACGTGTTTGCGTGAGTGCGATATCTCTGTGTCTATGCAGGAGCGCTGTGTGACTGTGAGTAAGGTTCCTGCTTGTCATCCTGATGCCTTTGAGGTAAGGCTGGACTGAGCAACAGGGCAGGAAGTGGCCCGTATTCTGGTAAGTGTTTCGCTGGAACAGTCTGGAGAAGCTGGCCAGAGCGGCGTTTTAGCTGAGGAAAACATAAAATTTTGGGGGGGAGTTGTTGGCGGGTGACGTTTGTTCTAACTGTGTGAGAGTTCTCAGTGTGCGCTACCTCTGTGTGGCAGCTATTCTGCAGGGAGGGGCAGCATTCCTGAGGCGGAAGGGTTTCTCCCCAGCTGGGGGGGGGCTGGTATGGCTGGGAAGAGTGCCATGGGTCTAGATTTAGTTCTGGGGACAGCTGACGGCCTCTGGGGACAGCTAGCCTCTAGGTTTGTGTCTGCTGGGGCGCGTGGTTGTGTAACTGGGGTGGGCCTACTCAGTAGCATGGCAGGAGCCACATTAGTTCAGACAGAAACAGCTGATTTATGTTTTCTTTGCATACAGTGGTTAAGGCTGATTTTGAGCTTTCAGAAAAGTCACATAAAGGTCTAGCAAAAGCACTGCTATATAGAGAATAGCGTTCAGGATTTGTGCGCGCAAAATTACAAACATATTTGTGATCCAACCACAACTTCTCCATGGGCCGTCACTAGGAAGTGGTGGTTGGGCTTTCTGTACAAGCTGGTCAGTGGCGTGGGCATCTAATTTACCTAAGAGGCGGCATGGTTCACAAACAAGCAGCCTCATTCCCCCACCGTAGCTCACACTTCTGTCTTACTGGCAAGCAGGAAGTCTAATGCCATGCGAGTCTGTAAGGTTACTTGGCGCCGCTGTTTCAGCGCTAAGTTGAATTCTCCTAAGGCCTTAGTGGTGCTGTTGCCATTTCGTTTAAAGCCTCAGAAAGCAATATTATAGTGTCAAAAGCAATACTAACACCATATATATATATATATATATATATATAGAGAGAGAGAGAGAGAGAGAGAGAGAGAGAGAGAGAGAGAGAGAGCGCGCGAGCGCTCTATCCCGGTAAGTGATGCGTGCGAGTGAGTGCTCGGCAATCCCTCATAGGAGTGCTTGGGAGGTGTTCATAAGTAGAGCGTCCTTGGCCTGTACTACGTGTTCCACTCCAGATGAATGGCAGTTTTATATGCTTTATTGCCACAGAGCCAAGGGCAATATTCTACTACAAAGTTATGTCCGTTTCCTTGTAACCATATGGGAAGGCAGTGAGTGCCCTGAGCCTTCATTGGCCTTATTACTCTATACCAAACTGGACCATAAGATGGCTCCAGGCGCGTCAGCCGAAGGAAAAGTAGTTTTATCAAAGTACATCTGGGCATAGTCAGACTAGCCTACTGCCACCACTTAGTTGTATGGAATACCAAGAGCCACACCATGTCTTAGTGAGTGGCTGCCTAATAATCTCAAAGATTCGCATCCCTCTGTAGGCAAGGATGTCTTGGCAGTTGGAGGTCGTCCCCACATCCTGCCGTACCATTTACTCGCATACATAACCAAAAAGTACCCAGTGGAATGGCGTCTAAACACGCCTGGAAAGTCTCGTGGAGAATTGTATAGCTGTGGGGCTGCCAAGAGTCGCTAGGTAAGCTCGGTTTTGCATGCTCCACGAACAATTGTCAGGAAGGCTGTGCAAACACTGATCTAAGTGTTTCAGACCATATGCAAATATCCAGCAGTTACAGCTAAGTAATCGTCTTTGCTACAGTCTGCAGAGAAGTAACAAAAAGATTGTCCTTACAAGCAGAAACAATGCGAACCCCAAAGCTAAAAAACTTCCAAGCTGCAGCGTCTCCATCTTCGGGATTTCATCGTTACACCTTCACCCAGTAGGAACTTTTCGGATTTTTGTAGTCTAAGCGTTGCGCATTCTTGATTGAAAGTGTGCTTGAGTCTTTTGCGACATTCGTCCGGGCATCCTCTTCTGAAAATATCAAATTAATTAGTATTTTTGAAACCTCCTCGTCCCCTTGGAACTAATTTTGGCGTTACAAGGCCTTTATCAGCAGTTGCAGAGTCAGCAGGTGGAGCAACCTTCTTACAGTGCGAGGCATGCACCCACGTTAAACTGTATTGGTGATGAGGCGTGAGACCTTTCACGTAAACGCAGTCACCAGGTTGCAGCTCATGGACCGAAGATGTGAGCTAGACTGGCAGGGCTCTAAAAAAACAAACCTGTGACTGATAGCTTCTTAGCATAGCAACAGGCGATACAGTTGAACGCATTGGTCCACCCTCTGGTGAGGTGTAGAAAGCACCGAAGGGAGGGCATCAACACATTTCAAGCTGGTTTCAGCGCAAAGTTTAGCAAGTTTGTTGTCTAGGACCCCATTGATGGTCAACTTTCCCAGCTGACTGCACAGTGCAACCTCTAAAGCTTGGCACCATGCTGCATGATTCGTCCAGTAAAATGAGTAACTCAGTCACGCCTGATGAAAGCGAGCCTCCCAAACCGGGCATGAATGCGATCAACAACAATTTAGCCACTGAAACAGAGTCTGTCTTTCTAACCGCGTGTGCTTCTGCCCATCTTGAGAACATATCTACTAAAACAAGTATATATTGGTAGCATTGATAAAGGGGCATTTGAATAAAATCAAGTTGAACATGGACAGAAGTGCCCCCAGGGTGGTGACTGGGCAGCAGGCAATGTTTTAGAATGATGGCCACTTTTGTGTTGCTGACAAATCGCATAATTTTGGCACAAGTGTGCGACCAAAACAGAAAAGGAGGGACGAAACCAATCTTCTCCAATGAGGGAGAGCATCCTCTTTTGCGCCTATGGGCCTAAACATGCGACAGACGAGCAAAGAACCTTCGCCGCAACAATCTGGGGAGCCCCACAAGTGGTCAGTATGAAGTGTGCAACCAGCAGTTACCTAACAATCTTTTTCATAATAGGGGGGGCCATACTTTTTACATTTCCAGTCTCTGCCGGGCTTTTTCTTTAGAGCCTTCAACATGTAGACGAAGGTGAGCTACAGATTTAACGACAGGAAAAGTAGGAGAAAATTGCTTCTAAGTGCTCAGCAACGTAGGTACTATTGCTACGAGGGGAACCAGTAGAAGTTTACAAACCATGCAGTTTCCAAAGCTGGCCAAATTCATGACCGACTCCAAAAGTCTTTCCAGACTCAGTGTAGATAGCAGCAATTTTTCCCAAAGCCAACATACAGCCACGAGCGAGTGCAACTAAATTAGCAATTTGGAAGGCAGTAAGAGCAGATAGGGGATTGACCTCAAGCACAGAGAAAAAAGTGATCACCAGAGGCAGAGCGAAGGAAAGAGCCGTCCACACAATACACCAAATCACAATTGGCGACAAGGACAGGCTTTAAATCGGGTTAACCATCAGCAGCTGTAGCTAAGAACGCGAGGGGCAGGGTTCAAAGTAGGGCAGCGGATCAACGTGTGATGAGCAGGACCAAGTAAGAGTAGCCGACAGCGGGTGTGCGCGACATTTAAGCAAAATTGCCATCAGGGCGTGGGGGTACAGTAACACTTAAAGGCGAACCCAGACCAAAGCCAGTCTTTTCATGGCACTACAAGGTTTAGCGTAGTCAGGCAGAGCCAAGGCTGGGGCAGTAGACAGAGGTCATTTAACCGATCAGCAGGAATGATTACAAGCCTCAGCCCAGGGAAGAAGTTTAGAAGTAGCTTGTTTAAACAAATCCTGAAAGCTTTTTAAATGATCTCCGCATACGCCAAATCCATTGGCGACAGAACCCCAGTAATGCGTTATAATCGTATTATACTCTTATAATACGATTGCTGTAAATCGAAAGCCTGATCTTCCTGGCTCTCATACCAGTTGAGAAACTGTTTTCTCCCCAGGCATCATACTGGCTACACCATACTGCTCCACGCTGGGCGTAGGGCCCGCAAGTTTGATTTTCTAGCGTGTTTAAAGGTGTGAAATACCCTTTGGCCCCTTTAAACCCCGTAAACTGCGGAAGCTTGCTAAGCGTCATGAGCAAAGAAGTTTAAAGCTGCTATAAACTGCATGCCCAAGGCCCTATCTGCCACAGACATCAGTTTACTACACTGAGTGATCAGTTCAACGCCCATCGTTTCCTTCAGTAATGGGCTCATAACAAAATATGGATTAGGAATGGTGTGCTATGCATGATTAGTCACTGAACTGTGACAATACAGGTCTTAATAAAGTTAGAAAGACAGTTGTTGCCCTTAAATGCCCAGACTTTTTCCGGGCTTAGGGACAAAGCAAAAATCTAATTGGGTATGTCCAAGCTAGTCACCTGCATGCACGCAAAATTATATTTAAAAAAAAAAAAAAAAAGTACTGTTTACTGCTCCGCCCTTTATGACAGTGCTGCTTCTGCACCTAAAACTGACACTAACACAAAGTTTTAGACAGGCATGCGACTTGTTTTTTTTCCGAAACGCAGTCTAAGCTCTCGTTGGCCCGTTAATACAGTTTGGACATCTCAGCGGCACGCCCACACTGTCAGAGCACGTTGCGCTCAAACAGAGGCAGTAACGATACCTGCAAGCTTGCTCTTGACTATAGATTGCCTGGCAAAACTCACACTCATTTTTCGCACAACAGCCAGAAACCCCATGCAAAAGCATGAAAAAAATCTTGGGATACACTGGCCCCCGTTTAAAAAAACCCAATTCCACCTGTTGCAGCACAAAACATCGCCCGTATGCTGAGTCCTAACTGCGGCTGAAAGGTCGCCACGTCACTGAGCAGAATCGTTTTTTTTTTTAATCTCACCGCTCCAGGATCTCGTGCAGCTCTCTCGCCGCCTCTAACAACTTTGGGTCTGTACGTTTAGGCGGACATTACAGCCAAGCAGCCACCCGCAAAACATAGATAGGTACCGGTGTAAGGCAGCTCTACTAAGTACGATCTCTTTTTCAGGGTGATTTGACTACAGAGGATACAATTTCAAACTCTACTACTGTGATGACGCGTTGCGGTCCCCTGACTCCTGCACCCCCGTAATGGCACGAACAGACTCCACCAGCCCGTAGAATGGAGGGAGTTTATTCCTTCTCCAGGATACAGCACAGCACCGATGTAATCTGGTTACAGGGCAGGTCTAGGATGCCTCAGCCCCCCCCCTTGAGATGGGGGAGACTGGGCCCTACAAGCCCAGCCCCTGGCTTAGGCTGGTTCCTCCATGATCCCAGACAGAAACTAAACTCTCTTCCAGCCCTGCCCCCAGCCCGGGCAGCAATTCACCTTCCTTTGTTTCTCTCCCTGGGGGGGTAAGTGGTCAGACAGGTTGACAGCTATCTGTGCTGTGGTACCGATGGCAGCCATTGGGGATTACCACAGAGCCAGCATAGGAACTAGCCAGATACCCCCCACTACGTCACAACTACCACCCCCAATGGTCGCAATGAGGTGCACCAGCCCATTGATGGAACTTTTTGGAGCCTGGTTGGGATAACTTCTTGGTACAAGTACTAAAGGATCCGAGCGGAGCCGTGAGCAGCTTGACCTGCTACTCACAAACAGGGACGAACTAATAGGGGAATTAGCTGTGGGAGACAACCTGGGAAGCAGTGATCATGAGATGGTAGCTTTCAGGAGCCTGACCAAAGGAAGAAAAGAGACTAGTAAAATACACACCGTAGCCTTCAGAAAAGCAGATTTTTTTTGACTCTCTGACAGACATGATGGACAGAATCCCCCTGGGCTGCTAACATGAAGGGGAAAGGTGTCTGGGACAGCTGACAGCATTGTAAAGAAGCCTTATTGAAGGCACAGAAAGAAACCATCCCGACGCATAGCAAGAGAGGCAAACATGGTAGGAGACCTGATTGGCTTACAGGGGAAATCCTTGGTGAACTTAAGCACAAAAAGGAAGCTTACAAAAAGTGGAAACTTGGCCAAATGACATGGGAGGGGTTTAAATGTATAGCTCGAGAATGCCGGGGGTTATCAGGAAGGTTTAAGCGCAATTGGAATTGCGACTGCCTAAGAATGTCAAGAAAGGTTTTCTTCAAGAAGGGATCCAGCGAGGGTGTGGGGCCCCTACCGGATGAAGGAGGTAACCTAGTGACAGATGATGTGGGGAAAGCTGAAGTACTCAATGCTTTCTTTGCCTCTGTATTCACGGACAAGGTGGGCTCCCGGACTAATGCGCTAAGTGACGCAAGATGGGATGAAGATAGACAGCCCTTGGTGGGTAAAGAACAGGTTAGGAACTATTTAGAAAAGCTAAACGTACACAAACCCATGGGTCCGGACTTAATGCATGCGACGGTACTGAGGGAGTTGGCAAATGTCATTGACGCGCCTTTGGCCGATATCTTTGAAAATTTGTGGAGATCGGGGGAGAGCCGGATGACTGGAAAAAGGCAAATATAATGCCCATCTTCAAAAAAGGGAAGAGGACGATACAGGGAACTACAGTCTTACCTCGGTTCCTGGAAAAAAATCATGGACGGGATCCCTAAGGAATCCATTTTGAGGCACTTAGAAGAGAGGAAAGTGAGCAGGAATAGGCAGCACGGATTCACAAAGGGCAAGTCGTGCCTGACCAACCTGCTCCACTTCTATGATAAGTTACCTTGCTCTGAAGACATGGGAAAGTCAGTGGATGTGATCTATCTTTATGTTAGCAAGGCTTTTGTTACAGTCTCCCACAATATTCTTGCCAGCAAGTTAAGGGAATGTGGATTGGATACATGTATGGTAAGATGGATAGAAAGATGGCTAGAAGGCAGGGCCCAGCGGGTAGTGATCAACGGCTCGATGTCAGTCGGTTTCTAATGGAGTGCCCCGAGCTTCGGGTCTAGGACCGGTTGTGTCCAAAAAAATCTTTATTAATGACCTGACTGAGGGGGCTGGATTGCACGCTCAGCAAGATTGCAAAGGACACTACGGTAGGGGGAGATGTAGATATGATAAAGGGCAGAGATAGTGACTTAGACAAACTGAAGAATTGGGCCACAAGACATCTGATGACGTTCAAGACAGAAGAAGCCCAACCAGCTAAGTAGTAGCTCTGCAGAAAAGGACGGGGGGAGGCGGTTTACAGTGAATGACAAGGTGGATATGCGTCAACAGTGTGCCCTTGTCGCCAAGGAGGCTAATGGCATAGTAGGGTGCATTAAGAGGAGCATTGCCAGCAGATCCGATTATTTCCCTTTATTCGGCTCTGGTGAGGCCAGATCTGGAGTAGTGTGTCCAGTTCTGGGCCCCCCCACTACAATAAGGATGTTGACGCATTGGAGAGGGTCCAGCTGACGGCAACCAAAATGATTAGGGGGGGGCTGGAGCAGATGCCCTATGTGGAGAGGCGGGTCTGTTTAGTCTGCAGCAGTGAAGGGGGCGTTTGAGAACCGCTTACAACTTCCAGAAGGGCGATTCCAAAGAGGATGGAGAAAGGCTGTCCTCAGTACTGACAGATGGCAGAACAAGGAGCAATGGTCTGAAGTTGCGGTGGGAGAGGTTGGATATTAGGAAAAGTATTTCCCTAGGAGGGTGGTGAAGGGGAAGTCGTGGAGTCTCCATCCCTAGAGGTGGTTAAGTCTCGGCTTGACAAAGCCCTGGCTCGGTTGATTTAGTTGGTATTGGGCCTGCCTAGAACAGGGGGCTGGACTTGATGCCCTTCTGAGGTAGCTCTGCCAGGTCTATGACTCTTTTGAGGTGCAACTCGCTAGTACTCTAACAACTTGGAGGCCTGATTTAAGCAAGCTCCATCTGAGAGGTCATCCCTAGTTCTGCTGATTGAAAATAAAGGGTAAGTTAAATTACGGCTCTCTAAATGCAACTGAACATACTCATCAGGACCTATCCGTCCATTAACGTCATCGAGAACTAACTATATCTCCGGTGTATGGCTTCACCAACGTGTTCATCTGAATTTATTCATGCAAGAGTTACAAAATGATATTCCTCACCTGGCAAATCTAGGTACTTCGCGCTCCCAACGTCTCACACGCTCCATATACACTGCTGGATTTTTTTCAGGGGTACTTCGGGGGTTCCTCTAGGACCATCAGGGGCATCTTCTACATCCGATGCTATTTCAGTGTCAGAGGGCAGGGCGGGGGTCTCTGAAAGACAGCAGCACAAGACAGGCTCCATCTTAAAACTCATCACGCTCCTGCAGGTGAGCTTCTGCCGCCTCCGTTTCAGCTAAGTAATTTGGTTTGCCTCCAGTAGGTGGAATCTCTTATTGGTATTTTCTTTTCCTCATCACCTCTTTGGCAGCTTAAAAAAAATAATTGCAGCAATCTTGGCTTGGTACGTTTCAGTCTCGTATCCATCTTTCAAAAACCGGCGGGCAGTGCTGTTCGCCTAACAACTTGTAAACAACTTTCTGTATTTTTATTAAGGTGCTGTGTTGCTATTGGGCACAGATTTTTGTTTCTTACAAGCGAGATTTTTTTGTTTCTTTCATGTACGTGTATCGTATTTGGCTTCCGCTCCTCTTCGGAGGTAATATATTTCAAGACCCTTTTTATTTTTTTAAAAGTTTTCTACGTTTAGGGTATTTCCTTTGAGTTTCATATAAGCCTTTCCTCCGAAAAGCTTGTTCCCATATGTTTTCGGGCCTGGCGGGATCTCGCGTGTGACGTTCCCCTAAATAATCCTATAGAGGCGATGCCTTTCACTCGCCTTTTTCAGAAATACCACTGTCGTGGTAGAGACAGCGCTCATGCAACCTGTATAGACGGTTATATAGTGCTAAGTGGGCGTGGTGGGTGTCATGATCATGAGGGTTAGTCAGCAGCCTAAGAACTAAGTGAGCAACGATAGCGAAGTCAGGTAGATTCAGCAAATAGGAATGTAGCTGGGAATTTCAAACTAGGAGAAAAGCATGTTTGGTGTCACCCTCCTTTGTCCGCGGCAGTTTTTCTTTCCTGGGGCGGGGAGGAGGGGGTCAGAAAGTATGTCTCCCACCAAGACTGGATGGTTCACGCTTCTGTTAAGTAGGGTAAAATTTATATTAGAGGACCTCCAGGCTCAGGGGCGAGAAATACCTTTCTTGACACAGAGCTGTGGGAAGACTCAAAGGACTGCTTCGAATGCAAATTGTCCGCAGCAGCCTGTATGTCCATGAGTACATAGAAAATGGAATAACAAATTCGAACGTTAGTAAAAGTGTTTTGAGCGGCTTACTCATCAGAGCTACTTATATCACAAGCATGCATATATAAGCTTAGTTACATGATTTTTATCCTCGGCCTTCAGAAGCAGTTACTCTAGATTAGCCCGGCTTCAGTCGGTCCACTAGCTATTACACCATGCAGCGTGACATGTTGTCAGTTCCAGACAGGCATCCAAATGTTTGCCACATTGCTTCCTTCAACAGTATACTTTTTTTTTCTTTTCAGTCTCCCCTCACGCCCCGCTACAGTAATTTTTGTAAAATTTACATCTAGGACCAATCCCGAAGTCCTCCGAAGCGTATCCCCAGTGTTTTTGGCGGAATGGGGTTTTTGGATACAGGCGCTGTAGCCACCAGTGCCTGTACTCTCAAAATTTTTGTTCCTTTTTTCCGCCTGTATTGCCAAAAACGCGAGAAACAACTTTCGTTACACAGCTCTGGGATGTTTCACAGGACGCCATGGAATTCAAACTGTCCGCAGTAACCTGTATATCCATGATTAGACACAAAATGGACTAGAAAATATATAAGCTCGTAAAAGTGTTTTGTGTGGCTTAATCGTCAGAGGTCCTTCTATCGCACGCATGAACGTAAGCGTAGTTACCTGAGTATTCTCTTCAGGCTTCAGCCGCGAGATACAGCTAGACTAATTTTCCACAAATGCTTTTAACGGAATTGTTTTACTTTTAAAAGCATTTGCGGAAAAGAGCGGCTAGATTAGCACGGACGGTTTTCCGCAAACAGTGTGGAACACGCATGCAGATTACCCCGGGGACGGTGGAGGCTGCCGGGTGGACGGAGGGAGGGGAGCAGGGCACCGGCCACAGGACCCCCCAGCGTCTGCCCCCGGGCCGCCCTGCTCCGAGGAAGGGGAGGCCTAAGAAGGCGCGCGGGTGAGTGAGGCGATCGGAGGCAGGCGGCAGCAGGCGGGACTTAAAAACTACTCTTCCCCCACGCTGGGGGATGTCTTGGTTTGGGGGGAAGTACGTCTGTGCGCGTGATAAACCAAGGTAGGGCTCTTTTTTGTGCCCGAAGAGCGGGAGCTCGCCCATTCCTAAGTCTTTTCCTTGGCATGAAGTGTAGCGTACATATGCAGGACTATTTGTATTAGGTCTCTCCCGGGTTCAGGGCAGGTCTGGCTACTTTCCTTCTCCTTCGCCGTCCCTGGGCTTGCGGGCTCGTTCCCTTCGGAGCCTTTTAGCTGGCTGGGATGAAGTGTTGTATATAACGTCTGACCTGGCTCGCCACTCTGCTGGGCTGCTTGTCTGGAGTGGCGAGTGGGATGGCTTTCGCTTGGCTTCCCCAGGCCGGCGCAGGCGCTCTTTGGTCCGCTCTGCTCTACTTTCTTTTCTTTCTTTTCTTTTCCCAGGCTGCCAGCACATCGGCATAGCAAGCACAAGGAAGGTGTGTCAACCGAGCCGAGGCCACGCCAGCCGCCGCGAACACATGACAGCCAGTCCCAGGCAGCCGGGCGGCCGGCCGGCACTCAGCGTGGTGACGCGGGGGCGGCGGGAGGAGCTATGCAGATGACGCCGGCCAGCCAACCCGGCCCGCCGCGGGGAGCGGCCTCAGCAAGGGCGGGGTTGTTTAATAAAGGGGGCAATAAGCGTTCGTTAATAATCAACAGTGCAAGAAATGGCAGTGCATGACTGACCGAAGGAAGGCAGGAAAGAGTGAGTGGGTGAGTGAGTGCGTGCGTGCTTGGAAGAGAAGAGAACGGCAGAGAAGAGAGGCATCGGCAGAAAGACTGTGGGAAAGCAGTCTGCGGGGCGTCGGCCTTGCCAGCGAGCTTTTGACGCGCCCCATTCACACCTGCTGGCGGGGAGTGTCGGAACGGGGCCTCCTACCTGCCAGAGGCCCTTTTAACACAAGACTAGCCGTGGCTGCAGGCGAGTATTTCCCGCCTCAGTGTAGATAGCAAAATTTTTTCTCCAAGTCAGCAAACAAGCACGATCAAGGGCAAATAAATCAGCAATTTGGGAAGAAGTAACAGCAGGTAGGGGACTAACCTCAAGCACAAGGAAAAAAGTGATCACTAGAGGGAGCGGGAAGGAAAGAGCAATACACAATTGGCGAAAAGCACAGTCTTTAAAGCGGCTTTCCATCATCAGCTGTAGGTAAGAACGCGAGGGGCAGGGTTCAAAGTAGGGCAGGGGTTCAATGTGTGATGAGCGGGAACAACTGAGCAGGCTACTCTTGTAGCCGACAGCGGGTGTGCAAGACATTTAAGCAAACTGCCTTCACGGTGTGGGGTACAGTAATACTTAAAGGAGAACCCAGAACAATATTTTCACAACCTTGAACAAGACGCGCTGCCGCCTCAACAGCACGTAAACCAGGAGGGGAACCAGCAGCAACAGGAACTGCTTATAAGCATCAGCCCAGGTAAGAAGTTTAGAAGTAACTTGTTTAAACAAATCTTTAAAGTGTTTTTTTTTTTTTTTAATGCTCTCCGCATACACCAAATCCATTGGCGACAGACCCCCCCCCAGTAATGAGATAAAATCTTATAATAAGCGTATACTCTTATAATACGAGTGTTGTAAGTCAAAAGCCTCATCTTCCTGGCTCGCATACCAGTTGAAAAACTGTTTTCTCCCTAGGCATCACACTGTCTACACAATAGTGCTCCACGCTGGGCGTAGGTCCCGCAAGTTTGATTGTCTAGCGTGTTTAAAGGTGTGAAATACCCTTTCGCCCCTTTAAAACCCGTAGCCTGCGGGAGCTTGCTAAGCGTCATGGACAAATAGCTTTAAAGACGCTATAAACGGCATGTCCAATGCCCTAACTGCCACACACATCAGTTTACTACCCTGAGTGATCAGTTCAACGCCCATCGTTTCCTTCAGTAATGGGCTCATAACAAAATATGGATTAGGAATGGTGTGCTATGAATGATTAGGCACTGAACTTGGACAATACAGGTGTTAATTAAGTTAGGAAGACACTTGGCCTTAAATTCCCAGTATTTTTCATGGGTTAGGGACAAAGCAAAAATATAATTGGGTATGTCCAATCTACTCACCTGCATACACTCAAAAATTATATTAAAAAAAAAAGTATAGTTTACTGCTCCGCCGTTTATCCCAGTGCTGTGTGTCGACGAAAAACTGACACTAACAGAAAGTTTTGGACAGGTATGCGACTTGCTTTTGTCGCCAGGCAGTCTAGGTGTCTAAGTTGTCGTTGGACCATTAATACAGTTAGGATATCTCAGCGGCACGCCCACACTGTCAGAGCACTTTGCGCTCAAGTAGAGGCATTAAAGTTACCTGAAAGCGTGGTCGTGACTATAGAGTGCCTGGCAAAAATTCACAATAATTTTTCGCACCAAACAGCCAATAACCCATAATAATGCTCTTCATGCAAACGCAAGAAAAAAGTCTTGGGATACACTGAGACCCCCCTTTTAAAAAAGCCCATTCCGCCTGTTGCAGCACAAAACACCGCCCGTATGCTGACTCCTAAGTGCGGCTGAAACGTCGCTGAGCATAATCTTTTTTTTAATCTGCCCCCCTGCAGCCAGAGACGAACCCCATCTTGTTCAACCCCAGAGAGCAAGAGAAAGGCAGTCAGCCTTTGATGCCCTGGGAACGCAGGTGTGGTGAATAAACTGACTCTACCATAAACAGAAACCAGACAGTAAATAGGCTAGCTGACGACTGGGGGCCTCCCGTCACCCTGGTGGCTAGTACCAGTAATTGACACACCTGCACTGTCCCAGGAGAGGAATCTTCGCCCATCACATACCAGAGGTGCCCACTGTCTGCATTTTCCCAGGTGTGAATTATGCTTTGCACCCTTCGTGGGAAACTTGGCATTCATAGCCATTTTTCCTAATTGGCCACTTGAGACCAGGAAGAAGCCTACGTGACCCAAGGGGGTATAAAAAGGGGTTTAGTAGCCCACCCCATTTGCGCTTCAATCACCTACACCTGCTGGCAGGTATTGATTGTCTCCCGAGGGCCGTGGGACGCCCAACCTCGCCCTACTTCTTCCCGAGGGATTGAGAGAAAGACGCTGGCCACGCCAAGTCTGGAACGCAGGGGGGAGAATTGTACCTGCAATGTGTTTCTTTATGTGTACACTTTAATTGTCACTCTGTTATAAGTTTAGTTACTTTATTATAGTTTCTTAAGGCAAACTGCTTCATTTCTATTGTAAACTGCCTTTGGTGAGGCAATTTAGCTATAAACTTTGGGAATAAGTGGGGTGCTCTCATTCACTTATATATATATTCTGAACCAAGTTTCTTTATTTTATTTTATTTTTTTTTCTCCCCCCTCCTATAAATAAGCTAGTGCGTGTCAAGCTTCTGACTTGAACCCGTGCTGCTGTACCCGAACCGAACACAAAACAAAAGCCCTTCAGCCGGTCAAAAAGGGACAGGTATAGGGAGAGCTTGGGCGTTTGGATTTGTGTCACTCCCAGGTGACAGATCCATTGGGGCACCTCTCAGCCTCCCCAGGCTGCCCGCTGCGAAGGGATTTCTGGATTCTAGCAGCTAAAAATCTGAGGTGTTATAAGCGCTCCCTGTAAACTTATTAGGGCGCCCGTCAACCTCCTCCAGGTTGCCCGATGCAAGGGACCCCGGTCCTAGCATTAAAGTCACAGACGTTAAACTATTTTCGGGGCGCCCTCCAGCCTCCTATGCTGCCCACTGCAACGAGACTTTGCTTCGCAGCAGTTGAAGATTTGGGTGTAACATACACGCACACACTGCCCTGACCATTTCGGCTGACAGAATTGACGTAGTCGGCAAGATTTGAGATATCGGTTCAAAATACAGCAGCATGAAGCTAGTCACTGATTTTAGCAAGGTAGAAAAGAGTTTCGCCCAGTAAGGTTGCGCTGACCCTAAATGGGATAAAGAAATGTTAGAGGAGGAGTGGGGAAATCCTGAGGAACTGTGGTTGCAGTTCTGTAACTGGAGAACTGCTTGTAAAATGAAAAGGGGAAATGGGAAAGGAGCGTGTATTTGGCTATTTAAAAGTGCCCTGCAGACAGCATGTAAAAGCCATTTATAATTGGAAATGGAGCTTGAAAGGGTACAGAAGGAAAGGGATGAGCTCGAGCGGCGCTGCCAGAACCTAGACACCCGGGCGCGCTTGCTGAGCAATGATGTGCACCAATTAGAACAACGCCTTGCTCCAATAATAAAAAGGGAGGGAGCAGAAAGGAGAGCGAGATTAGAGCGCAAGCCCCGAAAAATTAATGAAGCCAAAGTAGAGGCTGCTCTCTGGGTAGATCCGGAGGATTGGGATGGAGACATCTGGGACTCCTCCGATGATGACTGTTTCACCTCCCCTGAGTTAGGGAATTCCCCCTGTCCACATGAGACCCATCATCAGATACCAAAAGGACCTAACTGAGACAGATGAGGGTGAGGTAGATGAAGATAACCCCTCCACTAGCAAAAGGACAGAACCCCGACCCACCCGAATTACTACTCACAGTTATGAGCCTGCAGAGTTGAGAGAGCTGCAGGACGAATTTGCCAAGAGACCTGGGGAAGGGGTGCTAGAGTGGCTAGCTAGGATATGGGACACAGGATCTGGCCATACCCAACTGTCCTCCCGGGAGTGTGGCAGGGTAAAGCTGGGTGCAGGAGTATTCCTTAGCCCCAGGAATCAGGAGGGTCCAAAGTCTCTCTGGACCTTTGCCTGTAGCTGGGCTCGGGGAATTCACCACGCTGACAGAGGTGAACCCACTAGCATCCCATGGATTAATGGGGATGAACTTAAAGGAGCCCTACAAACTGTTGCTATAATAGCTATGCTCCGTCAAGGGGGTCCCCAAAATGGGAGGCAGGAAGCGAGCCCATGGGAACAACAGGTAGTGACAGGAGATTTAAGACCAGTGCTAAAAGGGGCCCCCGGATCCTATAAGGCTATAGCACTAGCCATAAGAAATCATGCTCAGGACCACCGCATGACCTATCAGGACTTATTTGATTTTATGCTGCGGGATCTCCGAGAATTTGGGGAAACTGAGGCACCACAGGTTAAAGTTAAGGTGCGGAATTTAAAAGGAGATTATATAAGCAAGCAGGAAGGCTTGCTTATATAATAGACGCGAAGTAACACCACAGGAGAGGGAATTTAGGACTAAATTATGGAAACGGTGCTTGGAGCTAGGGTTCACCCGAGATCTATTACATGGGCTGGCAACTGATAAGCTAAAGCTTCTGGCTGCCTCAAAGGGGGTTGAGCAGGAGAAAGCAGCAGTAACTCCTAGTGCTCCCCACTTCAGCTCTGACCCTCCTCATGAGCAGCTAAGGCAGCAATTACATGAGCTGCTGCCGCTTGTTGAAATTGACCAGGGACACTGACAAGCGGGGGGGGTCAGATCTCTCTGTATAAATAAACTTGAGCACGCAGCGAAAGAAAAGCCTAACAACGAACCCCGGATTTTAGTAACAGTTAATGATAAGACCGCTGTCTCTTTCCTGGTAGACACTGGAGCCCAATTAGCTATGATTAAAAGAGAAAACTTTTTCGGCCCTCCACCTTCTGGCCGAAAGCAGGTTTTGGTTACAGGAGTGAACGGCGCTATTGTGTCTTACCCTCTGGTCAAACTAAAACTGAATATCCCTTTAAACCCCTACCAGCAACCCAGGAAACATGAGTTGATACTTGGGAATGCCAATATATTGGGCATGGACATCCTAAAGGGCAAGGAAGGAATCATTGGTGGGGAAAGGTGGGCATTCGGAGCTGGCTGCAAACCCAGCACAACAATCTTGGAGGAGGGGAAAGTTCCTCTCTAGCTTGGGCTAGTCAGGTTACTAGCCCAAGCTCCTGCTCTCCCACCATCAGCTGTGACTCATGTAAAACAATACAATGTCCCAGCTGAAGCTACAATGCCTGTCACTGAGCTAATTAAGGATCTGGAAACACGGGGCGTTTTAATTCGCACTCACTCCCCTTACAACTCCCCGGTATGGCTAGTAAAGAAACCTAATGGTAAATGGAGGCTCACAATTGATTACAGAAAGTTAAACAGTAACACAGGACCCCTAACAGGAGCAGTCCCCAACATAGCAAGCATTGTAAATACCATACAGACTTGGAACAAGCAATGGCTAGCTGTGCTAGCTATAAAGGACATGTTTTTAATGGTCCCTTCACAGCCTGCAGACCAGAACAGATTTGCTTTTACATGGAAGGATGTGCAATACACTTTCACAGCTATGCCCCAAGGGTTCAAGCATCCCCCCACTATTTGCCATGGGGCACTGTCAAAGATCCTAGATGGTTTAACTATGCCACCTAGTATCCAAATGCTGCAATATATAGCTGATATCCTAATAAGAGGGTCACTACTGAAGAAGTGCAGCAAGCTGTGGACTTAGTAAAGACTGCCTTAGAAAATCTTGGGTTAGCTTTCCCCCAGACAAGTGCCAGGGTCCCTCTCATGAGGTTAAGTTCCTGGGTACTGTCTGGATGGGCAGGAGAAGGTCGGTGCCTGATGACACTGTACAGGAACTGAGCCAGGCACCTTCACCTGGGGACAAGTCCCAACTAAGGCAAACTCTGGGCGTTTTGGCGAAAACATGTGCCCGGTTTTGCTGTAATAGTCCGACCACTGTATAACCTGCTAAAGAAAAGGGCTGTTTGGGAATGGACACCTGTACATGAGGAAGCGCTGCGGCAGCTAATAAATGAAATGCACACAAACCAAGCTCTGGGTCCAATCCATCCCGAGGCTGTATGGTCAGGAGCCACCCAGTGGATAACTAACTGGAGAAATAACCATTGGGAAATAGGAGGGAAACCCGTATGGGGATTGGAGTACTGGAAGTGGCTATACCACCATGCCACCCAGCAACCCCTAAGTATTGGACATGTGTCAGCACACCAAAAGAATAACACCCCGACTGCACAATTAAATAACCTAGCTGATGACGCAGCACAGATCTCTGTTACCCAGGTGGACTGGGAACGCTTATACATCTGGCTGCATGAAAATCTGGGACACACGGGGAGTGAGGAGCTGGTGAGGCAGGCACATATCAGGGGGGGTTGGCCCATCACCCAGCAACAGGCTAGGGATTTAGTGCAAGCCTACACTACATGTGCTGAGACCAGGAGGCATATCACGGAAGGACAACGGTTTGCCAAACTAAGGGATGGGCAAACACTATGGGGGAACCTGGCAGGTCGATTATGTGGGTCCATTGTCCACCACCAGGCAAGGGTGGAAATACATTCTCACAGGAGTGGAAGTCATCTCAGGCATAGGGTTCGCTTACCCTACTCGTTTAGCAACAGGACTGTCCACAATTATGGGACTGAATCGCCTAATTGCACTTGTCCCAACAACTCAGGAAATTCAAACTGACAATGGCTCACATTTTAAAAACAAGCCTGTCCAGGAGTGGGCTCTCCAGAATGGAGTCCAATGCACCTTTCACCTCCCATACCGACCTCAGTCCAATGGCATAATTGAGAGATGGAATGGACTGCTAAAATACCACCTTAAACCTACGGAGGGAACCTGGGGAGGCAGACTGGATGCCGTGGTTCAACGGCTAAACCCCTACGGGTAGCCCAATTAGCAAAGGATTTTTTCCCTACAAGGAAAGCCTCTCTGACTCCAGGGGCACCACTAACGGACTCCAAATATGCCCCTGGGGATAATGTTGTGGTCAAACACCCCAGCCTGGACACACATACCTGTGTACTTCAGTCTTATAAAGACAAGGGCGTTTGGCTTATTGCAAACCCCAACAAACTGCCACTAACCATTTCTGAGGCTTGGATTGTATCCAAGACCGGCTGACCTTTTGTTTTGCTGCAGGGAAGGAGTTAACAAAAGAGCACTACCTCATTACCTCAAGGGCTTTTCACTTATCAGCGCAAACCCAATTCAAGAAGCAGCATGATTCCGGATCGAGCTGTGCTGTGTCTCCTAATCACTGCGATCTCCGCCGTACCTGAGCACCCTCTCAAGAATGCTATCCAGACTATTGCCTCTGCCGCCGATGCTACAAACTGCTGGCTATGCACCCTGCTAGGTTCTCCCACAGGACTGGGAGTTGAATTTGTCCCTTTAAACTTAAATGACTGGTGGAACAAGAGCAACGTTTTCAAGTGGGGACCAGCCTGGTTTGATGAGAGCAGCTCCAGTGACTACAAACTTTTAAATGATTCTGGGAAGGAAACTTGGGGGAAGGGGCATGGACAATGGCAACCTACACTATGAGGGCAACCTCTGGAGTATATAACAGGAACCTCCAGGGAAGTATACCCCATCTGCTTTGAGAACAAAAATGGTACAGGAGCCCACCTCGGGTGGTTAGGGGAGCAGCAGTGCACCCACATTGTAAGTTTTAAGAGGAAATTAACGGTCTGGGATGTCTATCTCAGTGCAACCCACCAAAAACCCTTAGGGTGCGGGGATATAATATCTCCACGGTGACACACCACTATCTAGCAATGTCACTATTATTCCCTAAACTTCAGCCAGTACCCGGAGGAAAAGCCTGGTACAATCGGTCATTATTCATAATTCCTAACACCGGTCAAATATACAACCCCACACTGGTGACCAGTAATACCCTACTCCCAAACCAGTATGCTAGGACAGAGCTTTTTGCAGCGGACCAGGCCCTACAGGACTTGCTGCTTGCCTTGCATTGCACAGCTGCTAATGATAGTTACTGTGCTACCCACCATACCCCAAAGAAAGGACCCCACTGGAACAGGGTGGTATAAGGGACCCTACTCTCCCATTCTGAAGGAGGAGCCAGGACTCTTTTTCATTTGCGGGCAGAAAGCCTACAAGTATCTGCCACTGAATTGGATGGGACGCTGCTCAATGGGGCACGCTGCCCCTTGGGGACTCACTGTACACCCCCATATTATGGCTCCTGGTATTACTAATCTTGGGAGCTTCTTACACCGGTCACCAAGAAGGTCGTCCACTAATCCCCTTATAATACGTCCCACAGGCTTCCACCAGTTTGTCCGTGCGCTCCTGCCCTGGCTTGCAGTAGCTGAGCTGGAGAAGGCAGTAGTAAATGTATCTGGGCAAATAGAACAGGCACTCAACCACACTGCAGATGCTCTAGGCTTGCTTAACGAGCAAATTCAATCAGTAGCCCGTTTTGCCCTGCAGAACAGAATAGCCTTGGACGCAGTTTTGGCCCAACAGAGGGGTATGTGCGGTAATCAACCAATCTTGCTGCTTCTATGTAAATAAATCAGGACAAATTGAACAAGATGTACTCGCTATAAAGGGCGCTGTTAAGGTACTACATGCTGTAATTGAGGATGGCAAAGCCTCATGGCTAGATTGGCTAGCCGAACACCTAGGATTTTCGTTAACTCCATTCTTTCACTCTATTGTAAATACTATATTAACCGTTTTACTTGTTGTAATTGCTTGCTGCATGCTTCTATGTATTGTTAAGAGTTTGGTGTACACTGCTACCTCCTCTGCACAGGTCCGGTATACGGCATTGGGAAGCGATCCTAATCAATCCCTTGAGCCAAAATTATCTGATCGGACCCTGCCGATAGCGCGCTTTTAGCTTCCTCCAAGGACGGCAAAAGGTGATGGCAATTTAGCTATAAACTTTGGGAATAAGTGGGTGCCCTCATTCACTTATAAATAGAGATTTATATATATATATATATATATATATATATATATATATATATATATATATATATATATATATATATATATATACTATTTTATTTTATTTTTTTCTCCTCCTATAAATAAGCCAGTGCGTGTCAAGCTTCTGACTTGAACCCGTGCTGCTGTACCCGAACCGAACAGAAAACAAAAGAACTTCAGCCAGTCAAAAAGGGACAGGTAGAGGGAGAGCTTGGGCGTTTGGATTTGTGTCACTTCCAGGTGATAGATCCATTGGGGCACCTCTCAGCCTCCCCAGGCTGCCCGCTGGGAAGGGGTTTCTGGATTCTAGCAGCTAAAAATCTGAGGTGTTATAAGCTCTCCCTGTAAACTTACTGGGGCGCCCGTCAACCTCCTCCAGGTTGCCCGCTGAAAGGGACCCCGGTCCTAGCAGTAAAGTCACAGATGTTAAACTATTTTCGGGGGGCCCTCCAGCCTCCTAGGCTGCCCACTGCAACGAGACTTTGCGGCTCAGCAGTTGAAGACTTGGGTGTAACACACTGCCCTGACCATTTCGGCTGACAACCCCCCAGGCTCACTTGCAGCGCTCTCCTCCCCTCTAACAACTCTGTGTCTGTACGTTTAGTCGGCCATTACAGCCAAGCATCCACCCGCAAAACATAAATTGGTACCGGTGTAAGTCAGGTCTCTTCTTAAGGGTGATTTGACTACAGAGGATACAATTTAAAACTCCATAAACCCCCCCCCCGGCTATAATCTGGATGTAATGTAGATGCTCTTTGTCGACCGGGGGGGGAGAAGGGAGATTCCAAAGAAGCTGGAGAAAGACTGTCCTCAGTAGTGACAGATGGACGTCTAGGTTGGATATTACGAAAAAGTATTTCCCTAGGAGGGTGCTGAAGGGGAGTCTCCATCACTAGAGTTATTTAAGTCTCGGCTTAACAAAGCCCTGGCTCGGTTGAATTAGTTGGTATTCGTCCTGCCTCGAACGGGGGGGGGGCTGGAATTGATGAACTTCTGAGGTCGCTCTGCCAGGTCTATGAGTCGTTTGAGGTGCAACTCTCTAATACTCTAACAACTTGGAGGCCTGATTTAAGAAAGCTCCAGCTGAGACTTCATCCCTAGTTCTGCTGACTGAACTAAGGGGCCAGTTAAATTACGGCTCTCCTAATGCAACTGAACATACTCAGCAGGACCTATCCTGCCATTAACGTCATCGAGAACTAAATATATCTCCCGGTATATGGCTTCACCAACGTGTTCAGCGAAATTTATTCATGCAAGAGTTACAAAACGAAATTCCTCACCTTCCCTTCCAAATCTAGATACTTCGCAGTGCCAACGTCTCACTCTCTCCATATACACCTCTGGATTTTCAGGGTACCTCTACGAGACCATCGGGGCATCTGCTACATCAGATATTGTTTCAGCGTCGGGGGGAGTCTCTGACAGACAGCAGCACACGACAGGATCCATCTTCAGCCTCCTCATGATCCTGCAGGTGAGCGTCTGCCTCCTCATTTTCAGATAAGTAATTTGGTGAACCGCCAGTAGGTGGAATTTCTTTGGGTTTTTTTTTTTTTTTTCCTCATCACCTCTTTGGCTTTATAAAAAAATAATTGCAGCAATCTTGGCTTGGTACGTTTCCGTTTCGTATCCATCTTTCAAAAACCGGCGGGCAGTGCGGTTCGCCTAAAACTTGGAAACTACTTTCTGTGTTTTTAGTAAGGCGCTGTGTTGCTATTGGGCACAGATTTTTTGTTTCTTACAAGCGAGGGCTGATGCACAGCTATATTTGGCTTCCGCTCCTCTTGGGCGGTAATATAGTTCAAGACCTTTTTTTAACAGTTTGCTACATTTAGGGTACTCCCTTTGACTTTCATACACGCCTTTCCGCCTAACAGCGTGTTCCCATATGTTTTAGGGCCTGCCATGTGGCGGGATCTCGCGTGTGAGGGCCCCTAAATAATCCTATAGAGGAGATGCCTTTCACTCTCCTTTTTCAGAAATACCACAGGCGTGGTACAGAGAGCGCTCTTGCAACTTGTATAGCCGGTCATATAGTGCTAAGTGGGCGTAGTGGATGTCATGATCATGAGGGTTATTCAGCAGCCTAGGAACTAAATGATCAACGATAGCGACGTCAGGTAGATTCAGCCAATAGGAATGTAGGTAGGAATTTCAAACTAGGAAAAAGGCATGCTTGGTGTTTCCCGCCTTTGTCCTCGGCAGATTTTTCGCTCCTGGGCCGGGGGGTAAGAAAGCATGTCGCTCACCAAGACTAGATGGTTCATGCTTCTGTTATGTAGGCTAAAGTTTACATTAAAGGAACGCTAGACTCAGGGTTTGAAGGCGAGAACCATCTTCCTTGACACAAAGCTGTGGGATGTTTCAAAGAATGGCTTCGAATGCAAAATATCCGCAGCAGCCTGTATATCCATGATTACACACAAAAAAATGGAATAACAACTTCTTAAGTTAGTAAAACTGTTTTGAGTGGCTTAATCATCAGCGCTACTGGTATCGCAACCATGCATATAAAAGCTAGTTACTTGAGTATTATTCTCGGCCTTCAGAAGCAGTTACACTAGATCAGACCAGCTTCAGTCGGGCCACTAGCTAGTACAACATGCAGTTACACACAGGCATCCAGAACTTTTCCACATTGGTTCTTTCCAGAGTATACTTTTCAGTCCCCCCCCAACC
This sequence comes from Rafetus swinhoei, assembly GCA_019425775.1. NCBI lineage: Eukaryota > Metazoa > Chordata > Testudines > Trionychidae > Rafetus > Rafetus swinhoei. The sequence goes on from CM033449.1 coordinate 123,042,699, forward strand.
CCGCTACAGTAATTTTTGTACAACTTAGATTTAGCAACCCCAACCCCATCCCCGAGTCCTCCGAAGCGTATCCCTAGTGTTTTTGGCCGACACGTCTATATCGAGCAGAGCCTAAATCAAAATTTTTTTTGTTCCTTTTTTCCGCCTCTATTTCCAAAAAGGCGAGAAACAACTTTCGTGACACACCTGTGGGAGGATTCATAAGACGGCGTCGAATTAAAACTGTCCGCAGTAACCTGTATATCCATGATTAAACACACAATGGACTAGAAAATACGTAAATAAGGCTTAATCATGAGAGGTACTTAAATCGCAGGCATGCACAGGTAACCTTAGTTGCATGAGTGGTCTCCTGAGCCTTCAGCCCTGGGCTGCGTCTAGACTTACTTTCCGCAAATGCTTTTAACGAAAAAGTGTTACAGTTAAAAGGATTTGCGAAAAAGAGCGGCTGGATCGGCACGGACGCTTTTCCGCACAAAGTGCGGAGCAAGCATGCAGATTAGCCCGGCGCTGGTGGAGGCTGCCGGGAAGGATGGAGGGAGGCGAGGGGGCGCCGCCCACAGGGCCCCCAGCGTGCGCCTCCCCTGGGCCTCCCTGCTCCGAGGAAGGGGAGGCCCAAGGCGGCGCGCGGGGTGGGTGAGTCGGTCGGTCGGTCAGTGAGTCACCGTGAGCCAGGAGAGGGAGGCGGGCGGTGAGCCAGCGAGCGGGACTTAGACAATTTCTCTTGCTCTGCGCTGGGGGACGTCTTGGCAGCGGGCTAATGCGCCTTTGCGCGCCCTGAGCCCAGGGAGGTCTCTTTCTTTATGCGAGGGCAGGGTGGGGTCGCCCACTTCTCAGTCTTTTGCTTGGGATGAAGTGGAGTGTACATAAGTAGGAATGTATGTGTTAGGTCTCTCTCCTCCTTCCTCCTCGCCATCCCTGGGTATGGGGGCTCTCTCGCTTCTCAGCCTTTTGGCTGGCTGGGATGAAGTGTAGTTGTGACGACGCGTTGGGGTCCCCTGACTCCTGCACCCCGTAATGGCACGAACAGACTCCACCGGCCCGTAGAATGGAGGGAGTTTATTGTTTCTCCAGGATACAGCACAGCACAGATGTCATCTGGTTACAGGGCAGGCCTAGGATGCCTCAGCCCCCCTTGAGATGGGGGAGACTGGGCCCTAAATCCCAGCCCCTGGCTTAGGCTGGTTCCTCCATGATCCCAGACAGAAACTAAACTAACTCTCTTCCAGCCCTGCCCCCAGCCCAGGCAGCAATCCACCTTCCTTTGTCTCTCTCCCTTGGGGGTAGCTGGTCAGACAGGTTGAGAGACCCTCTTTGCATAATGGGCCGCTGGGCCGTGGTTAGGGTCAGCCAGTGGGGGTTACCACAGAGCCAGCATAGGAACTAGCCAGATACCCCCACTACGTCACAGTTCTCCCCCCTCCGAGAGCGAACTGAGCAGGGTCACTCCACTCGTGACCTAGGGAAGTTCGGGTCCTCTGCATGGGAACCCGCCCTGGGGACACGGGTGCTCCCCTTGACTCGGGCCGGCCGCGGCGAGGCCCCACATGAATTGGCTTCCTCTGTCCACTCGCTGCACCGCTCCAGGGCGACTGGCACAGGCCTGTCCTCTGTGGTCGCACCCACCCTTCCGCTGGCCTTGATCTCTGGCCAGGGTCTCTCGGCCGGGGCCATGAGCCCAGCGAGCCTCCTCTGGACAGCCAGGGCGGCCTCCACCCCGACGCTCCATCCCGGGGTCTTCCTCCCATAACTCTCTCTCAGCAAGCCCAGAGGCTCCTCTATACAGGGTAGGGGCCCCTGAGCAGCTTTCCTCCTGTCTTGGGCCTTCCCGCCTCTGGCAGGAGTCGCAGGACCGGCCGTACCGCTGCACGGCTGCGAATATTCCCGGCCAGTAGAAGTGTTGGAGCAGCCTCAGCCGGGTGCTCCGGATCCCCGGTGGCCCGCAAAGGGGACGTTATGGGCCAAATACAGCAGCTTGAGGTGATACTTTGGGGGACGACCAGCTGCCGCTGGACCCCATGCCCTCACCTTCCTGGGGAAGCCATTCCCGAACAGGAATCCCCGCTCCCACAGGAATCTCTCCTGGCCTCCTCTCCCAGGGGCTGAGCTGTACGGAGGCCAGCCTCGTCCCTCAGCCTCTGCAAGGAGGGGTCTGCCTGCACCTCAGCCTGGAATTCAGCCGCTGGGGCAGGGATCGGGACCTGTTCCCCACCTTGCCTAGGTCCGGGGTCCCCGCTTGGCTGGACCCCGTGTCCACGGTGATGGGACCCTGGGGACCCTGCCAGAGTCCTTCCCTGATCCAGGTTGCCAGCCCTCGCTGGCTCTGGCTACGGGCGGTGACTAGAGCCCGCTGGGATTCCTGGGGCCACTCCTCTAGGTCATTCCCCATTAGCACCTCCGTGGGCAAGTGCGGGGTGCACCCCACTTCCTTGAGACCTTCCTTGGCCCCCATTTCAGACGCACCCTGGCTACAGGCACCTTAAACGGGACCCGTCTATGCCCTTCAGGGTCAGCTGCGTGTGGGGTAGTATCCGGTCTGGGGCCACTATGTCAGATCGGGCCAGCGTCACCTCCGCCCCGTGTCCCAGAAACCCGTCACCTTCCTACCATCCACCTCCAGGGTATGAGGCACTCGCTCCGCAGGGGCCGTCCTGCCCCCACCCGGTACACGGAGAAATCCGCCTCCCGAGGGTCAGACCTCCCAGGGGTGCACTGAGCATCCTTCCCCACTCTGAGCTGAGGTTTGCCTGCCAGCCCCTGCCTCTGGGGCAGCCTTCCCTTCCTCCAGCCCCAGCCAGTTAACCCTGGAAAGTCCCAGGTCATGGGACCTGGTGCACTGAGCCCTCTTGTGGCATTTTTGCCCACAGCGATGGCAAGTTAGGCTTTGGGCTGTCTCTGTCCAGGCCCTGGCTGGTTCTCTGGGGCACAGACGACCTGTTCCTTGGGCTCGCCTCGTAGTTGACTCCCTCCGTCGCTCAGCCGAGATCCGGTCTCTGTGCCATTCCCTTTCTCTCTGGGACTCCCGTTCACACCCGGACCGGCTCTCCGTGAACTCATCTGCCAGTCTCCCGGCCTCCTGGGGGGTCTCTGGTCTTCGGTCCTTGAGCCACAGCCTCAATCTGGGTGGGCATGCTTCATAGAACTGCTCCATCATGAACAGCTTGAGCAGCCCCTCTGCAGTCTGGGCTCCGACTCCAGACACCCACTTGCGGCAGTTGCGCCAGGCGGAGGCCAGGTCCACATAGGTCTCCCGTGGCTCCTTCTGCACCTCCCGGAACTTCTTCCTGTACATCTCGGGGGTCAGCCCAAACTTGTGCAGCAGGGCCTCCTTGACTTGGTTGTAATCCCCTGGCTGTAGGTCTTCCAGCTGATTGAGCACCCCGGCAGCTTCCTGGTTCGGTGCGGGGATGAGCTCCTGCAGCCAGTCAGCTGGGGGGACCCGTTGCAGTCCACAGGCCCTCTCAAAGGAGCTGAGGAACCCATCTACATCGCCCATGTCCTTCAATTGGGCCACCACGAGCTTCTCCAAGCGTCTGGCCGCCCTGGGCCCTTGGGGCCCGCCCGCACTTGGCGCAGCCGGGGCCCCGCCACTTCTCCGCTCTGCCATGGCCAGCTCATGCTGCCGCTGCTCTCTACGGTCCTGGACTTCCAATTCCTTCATCTGCAGCTGGATTTCTAGCCGCCGCAACTCCGAGGGGTTGGACCCCCCCCCTGGGCGGACTACGGCTTGCAGTGCTCCCCTGGGAGGCAGTCCGGTCTCTTCGGCGGCCTCCAGCGCTCCGCCCCTCCGAGCCTGACACGCCCCAGTGGGGGTCTGGCTGTTCCCCACGGGGACAGGATCCCAGCCCTGTGGCTGGTCATTCTCTTCCAGCCGGGCAATCAGCTGGGCCTTGCGCGCTCCGCACAGGCAAGCCCTCTCTCTGCACAGCTTCACCAGCTCTGCCTTCAGCAGTTGGGTATAGGCCATCTCCCGCTGGTCCTCGGTGCAGACTCACCAGTCTAGTGCTGCTGCGCCCCACGATTCTCAGGAACCGCTTCGCTCTGTTTCCAGCACGCCTGGTTCCACGGCTCTTGCTTCTACTGCGCCTAGTCACTCGCCGCTGGATGCTCCATCCACGGGGTGCAGTGCATCCCACCCCTGACACCAGTGTGACGACGCGTTGGGGTCCCCTGACTCCTGCACCCCCGTAATGGCACGAACAGACTCCACCGGCCCGTAGAATGGAGGGAGTTTATTGTTTCTCCAGGATACAGCACAGCACAGATGTCATCTGGTTACAGGGCAGGCCTAGGATGCCTCAGCCCCCCTTGAGATGGGGGAGACTGGGCCCTAAATCCCAGCCCCTGGCTTAGGCTGGTTCCTCCATGATCCCAGACAGAAACTAAACTAACTCTCTTCCAGCCCTGCCCCCCAGCCCAGGCAGCAATCCACCTTCCTTTGTCTCTCTCCCTGGGGGTAGCTGGTCAGACAGGTTGAGAGACCCTCTTTGCATAATGGGCCGCTGGGCCGTGGTTAGGGTCAGCCAGTGGGGGTTACCACAGAGCCAGCATAGGAACTAGCCAGATACCCCCACTACGTCACAGTATATTAGGTCTGTCCCCGCTCGGCACTCTTCTGGGCTGCTTGGCTGGAGTGGCGAGTGGGATGGCTTTCGCTTGGCTTCCCCAGGCCGGCGCAGGCGCTCTTTGCTCCGCTCTGCTCTACTTTCTTTTCTTTTCTTTTCGTTTCCCAGGCTGCCAGCACAGCGGCATGGGAAGCAGAAGGATGGTGTGTCAACCCAGCCGAGGCCACGCCAGCCGCCGCGAACACGAGACAGCCAGCCGGGCGGCCGGCCGGCACTCAGCGTGGTGACGCGGGGCGGCAGGAGGAGCTATGCAGATGACGCCGGCCAGCCAACCCGGCCCGCCGCGGGGAGCGGCCTCAGCAAGGGCGGGCTTGTTTAATAAAGGGGGCGCTAACAATAAGCGTTCATTACTAATCAACAGTGCAAGAAATGGCAGTGCATGAGTGAGCGAAGGAAGGAAGGAAAGTGTGAGTGGGTGAGTGAGTGAGTGCGTGCTTGGAAGAGAAGAGAACGGCAGAGAAGAGAGGCAGAGGCAGAAAGACTGTGGGGAAGCAGTCTGCGGGGCGTCGGCCTTGCCAGCGAGGTGTTGACGAGCCCCGTTCACAGCTGTCGCTCCTGCTGGCGCGGCGCGGCGGCGTCGGACCTGCCAGCGGGGCTGTCAGAGAGCTGTTAACGCGCCCCGTTTAACACTAGACTAGCCGCTTCTGCAGGCGAGGGTGGTCGGAGCGAGCGAGCGAGCGAGAGCCGGCTGAAGGCGGGGAGGGGGCGGAGCCCGCATGCAGATTAGCCCGGCGTTGGTGGAGGCTGCCGGGAAGGATGGAGGGAGGCGAGGGGGCGCCGCCCACAGGGCCCCCAGCGTGCGCCTCCCCTGTGCCCCGGGCCTCCCTGCTCCGAGGAAGGGGAGGCCCAAGGAGGCGCGCGGGGTGGGTGAGTCGGTCGGTCGGTCGGTCAGTGAGTCACCGTGAGCGGGGAGAGGGAGGCGGGCGGTGAGCCAGCGGGCGGGACTTAGACAATTTCTCTTGCTCTGCGCTGGGGGACGTCTTGGCAGCGGGCTAATGCGCCTTTGCGCGCCCTGAGTCCAGGAGGTCTCTTTCTTTATGCGAGGGCAGGGTGGGGTCGCCCACTTCTCAGTCTTTTGCTTGGGATGAAGTGGAGTGTACATAAGTAGGAATGTATGTGTTAGGTCTCTCTCCTCCTTCCTCCTCGCCATCCCTGGGTATGGGGGCTCTCTCGCTTCTCAGCCTTTTGGCTGGCTGGGATGAAGTGTAGTTGTGACGACGCGTTGGGGTCCCCTGACTCCTGCACCCCGTAATGGCACGAACAGACTCCACCGGCCCGTAGAATGGAGGGAGTTTATTGTTTCTCCAGGATACAGCACAGCACAGATGTCATCTGGTTACAGGGCAGGCCTAGGATGCCTCAGCCCCCTTGAGATGGGGAGACTGGGCCCTAAATCCCAGCCCCTGGCTTAGGCTGGTTCCTCCATGATCCCAGACAGAAACTAAACTAACTCTCTTCCAGCCCTGCCCCCAGCCCAGGCAGCAATCCACCTTCCTTTGTCTCTCTCCTGGGGGTAGCTGGTCAGACAGGTTGAGAGACCCTCTTTGCATAATGGGCCGCTGGGCCGTGGTTAGGAGTCAGCCAGTGGGGGTTACCACAGAGCCAGCATAGGAACTAGCCAGATACCCCCACGTCACAGTTCTCCCCCTCCGAGAGCGAACTGAGCAGGGTCACTCCACTCGTGACCTAGGGAAGTTCGGGTCCTCTGCATGGGAACCCGCCCTGGGGACACGGGTGCTCCCCCTTGACTCGGGCCGGCGGCGAGGCCCCACATGAATTGGCTTCCCTCTGTCCACTCGCTGCACCGCTCCAGGGCGACTGGCACAGGCCTGTCCTCTGTGGTCGCACCCACCCTTCCGCTGGCCTTGATCTCTGGCCAGGGTCTCTCGGGCCGGGGCCATGAGCCCAGCGAGCCTCCTCTGGACAGCCAGGGCGGCCTCCACCCCCGACCCTCCATCCCGGGGGGTCTTCCCCTCCCATAACTCTCTCAGCAAGCCCAGAGGCTCCTCTCTATACAGGGTAGGGGCCCCTGAGCAGCTTTCCTCCCGTCTTGGGCCTTCCCGCCCCTCTGGCAGGAGTCGCAGGACCGGCCGTACGCTGCACGGCTGCGAATATTCCCGGCCAGTAGAAGTGTTGGAGCAGCCTCAGCCGGGTGCTCCGGATCCCCCGGTGGCCCGCAAAGGGGACGTTATGGGCCAAATACAGCAGCTTGAGGTGATACTTTTGGGGGACGACCAGCTGCCGCTGGACCCCCCATGCCCTCACCTTCCTGGGGGGAAGCCATTCCCGGAACAGGAATCCCCACTCCCACAGGAATCTCTCCTGGCCTCCTCTCCCCAGGGGCTGAGCTGTACGGAGGCCAGCCTCGTCCCTCAGCCTCTGCAAGGAGGGGTCTGCCTGCACCTCAGCCTGGAATTCAGCCGCTGGGGCAGGGATCGGGACCTGTTCCCCACCTTTGCCTAGGTCCGGGGTCCCGCTTGGCTGGACCCCGTGTCCACAGTGATGGGACCCTGGGGACCCTGCCAGAGTCCTTCCCTGGATCCAGGTTGCCAGCCCCTCGCTGGCTCTGGCTCTGGCGGTGACTAGAGCCCGCTGGGATTCCTGGGGCCACTCCTCTAGGTCATTCCCCATTAGCACCTCCGTGGGCAAGTGCGGGTGCACCCCACTTCCTTGAGACCTTCCTTGGCCCCCCATTTCAGATGCACCCTGGCTACAGGCACCTTAAACGGGGACCCGTCTATGCCCTTCAGGGTCAGCTGCGTGTGGGGTAGTATCCAGTCTGGGGCCACTATGTCAGATCGGGCCAGCGTCACCTCCGCCCCCGTGTCCCAGAAACCCGTCACCTTCCTACCATCCACCTCCAGGGGTATGAGGCACTCGCTCCGCAGGGGCCGTCCTGCCCCACCCGGTACACGGAGAAATCCGCCTCCCGAGGTCAGACCTCCCAGGTGCACTGAGCATCCTTCCCCACTCTGAGCTGAGGTTTGCCTGCCAGCCCCTGCCTCTGGGGCAGCCTGCCCTTCCTCCAGCCCCAGCCAGTTAACCCTGGAAAGTCCCAGGTCATGGGACCTGGTGCACTGAGCCCTCTTGTGGCCATTTTTGCCCACAGCGATGGCAAGTTAGGCTTTGGGCTGTCTCTGTCCAGGCCCTGGCTGGTTCTCTGGGGCACAGACGACCTGTTCCTTGGGCTCGCCTCGTAGTTGACTCCCTCCGTCGCTCAGCCGAGATCCGGTCTCTGTGCCATTCCCTTTCTCTCTGGGACTCCCGTTCACACCCGGACCGGCTCTCCGTGAACTCATCTGCCAGTCTCCCGGCCTCCTGGGAGTCTCTGGTCTTCGGTCCTTGAGCCACAGCCTCAATCTGGGTGGGCATGCTTCATAGAACTGCTCCATCATGAACAGCTTGAGCAGCCCCTCTGCAGTCTGGGCTCCGACTCCAGACACCCACTTGCGGCAGTATTGCGCCAGGCGGGAGGCCAGGTCCACATAGGTCTCCGTGGCTCCTTCTGCACCTCCCGGAACTTCTTCCTGTACATCTCGAGGTCAGCCCAAACTTGTGCAGCAGGGCCTCCTTGACTTGGTTGTAATCCCTGGCTGTAGGTCTTCCAGCTGATTGAGCACCCGGCAGCTTCCTGGTTCAGTGCGAGGATGAGCTCCTGCAGCCAGTCAGCTGGGGACCCGTTGCAGTCCACAGGCCCTCTCAAAGGAGCTGAGGAACCCATCTACATCGCCCATGTCCTTCAATTGGGCCACCACGAGCTTCTCCAAGCGTCTGGCCGCCCTGGGCCCTTGGGGCCCGCCCGCAGGCGCGGCCGGGGCCCGCCACTTCTCCGCTCTGCCATGGCCAGCTCATGCTGCCGCTGCTCTCTACGGTCCTGGACTTCCAATTCCTTCATCTGCAGCTGGATTTCTAGCCGCCGCAACTCCGAGGTTGGACCCCACCCTGGGCGGACTACGGCTTGCAGTGCTCCCTGGGAGGCAGTCCGGTCTCTTCGGCGGCCTCCAGCGCTCCGCCCCTCTCCGAGCCTGACACGCTCCCAGTGGGGTCTGGCTGTTCCCCACGGGGACAGGATCCCAGCCCTGTGGCTGGTCATTCTCTTCCAGCCGGGCAATCAGCTGGGCCTTGGTTGCGCTCCGCACAGGCAAGCCCCTCTCTCTGCCACAGCTTCACCAGCTCTGCCTTCAGCAGTTGGGTATAGGCCATCTCCCGCTGGTCCCCTCGGTGCAGACTCACCAGTCTAGTGCTGCTGCGCACGATTCTCAGGAACCGCTTCGCTCTGTTTCCAGCACGCCTGGTTCCACGGCTCTTGCTTCTACTGCGCCTAGTCACTCGCCGCTGGATGCTCCATCCACGGGGTGCAGTGCATCCACCCCTGACACCAGTGTGACGGCGTTGGGGTCCCTGACTCCTGCACCCCGTAATGGCACGAACAGACTCCACCGGCCCGTAGAATGGAGGAGTTTATTGTTTCTCCAGGATACAGCACAGCACAGATGTCATCTGGTTACAGGGCAGGCCTAGGATGCCTCAGCCCCCTTGAGATGGGGAGACTGGGCCCCTAAATCCCAGCCCTGGCTTAGGCTGGTTCCTCCATGATCCCAGACAGAAACTAAACTAAATCTCTTCCAGCCCTGCCCCCAGCCAGGCAGCAATCCACCTTCCTTTGTCTCTCTCCTGGGGTAGCTGGTCAGACAGGTTGAGAGACCCTCTTTGCATAATGGGCCGCTGGGCCGTGGTTAGGAGTCAGCCAGTGGGGGTTACCACAGAGCCAGCATAGGAACTAGCCAGATACCCCACTACGTCACAGTTCTCCCCCTCCGAGAGCGCGAACTGAGCAGGGTCACTCCACTCGTGACCTAGGGAAGTTCGGGTCCTCTGCATGGGAACCCGCCCTGGGGACACGGGTGCTCCCCTTGACTCGGGCCGGCCGCGAGGCCCCACATGAATTGGCTTCCCTCTGTCCACTCGCTGCACCGCTCCAGGGCGACTGGCACAGGCCTGTCCTCTGTGGTCGCACCCACCCTTCCGCTGGCCTTGATCTCTGGCCAGGGTCTCTCGGGCCGGGGCCATGAGCCCAGCGAGCCTCCTCTGGACAGCCAGGGCGGCCTCCACCCCCGACCCTCCATCCCGGGGGGTCTTCCCCTCCCATAACTCTCTCAGCAAGCCCAGAGGCTCCTCTATACAGGGTAGGGGCCCCTGAGCAGCTTTCCTCCCGTCTTGGGCCTTCCCGCCCCTCTGGCAGGAGTCGCAGGACCGGCCGTACCGCTGCACGGCTGCGAATATTCGGCCAGTAGAAGTGTTGGAGCAGCCTCAGCCGGGTGCTCCGGATCCCCGGTGGCCCGCAAAGGGGCGTTATGGGCCAAATACAGCAGCTTGAGGTGATACTTTTGGGGACGACCAGCTGCCGCTGGACCCCCATGCCCTCACCTTCCTGGGAAGCCATTCCCGGAACAGGAATCCCGCTCCCACAGGAATCTCTCCTGGCCTCCTCTCCCCAGGGGCTGAGCTGTACGGAGGCCAGCCTCGTCCCTCAGCCTCTGCAAGGGTCTGCCTGCACCTCAGCCTGGAATTCAGCCGCTGGGGCAGGGATCGGGACCTGTTCCCCACCTTTGCCTAGGTCCGGGGTCCCGCTTGGCTGGACCCCGTGTCCTGATGATGGGACCCTGGGGACCCTGCCAGGAGTCCTTCCCTGGATCAGGTTGCCAGCCCCTCGCTGGCTCTGGCTACGAGGCGGTGACTAGAGCCCGCTGGGATTCCTGGGGCCACTCCTCTGGTCATTCCCCATTAGCACCTCCGTGGGCAAGTGCGGGTGCACCCCACTTCCTTGAGACCTTCCTTGGCCCCCATTTCAGATGCACCCTGGCTACAGGCACCTTAAGCGAGGACCCGTCTATGCCCTTCAGGGTCAGCTGCGTGTGGGGTAGTATCCGGTCTGGGGCCACTATGTCAGATCGGGCCAGCGTCACCTCCGCCCCGTGTCCCAGAAACCCGTCACCTTCCTACCATCCACCTCCAGGGTATGAGGCACTCGCTCCGCAGGCCGTCCTGCCCCACCACCGGTACACGGAGAAATCCGCCTCCCGAGGTCAGACCTCCCAGAGGTGCACTGAGCATCCTTCCCCCACTCTGAGCTGAGGTTTGCCTGCCAGCCCCTGCCTCTGGGGCAGCCTGCCCTTCCTCAGCCCCAGCCAGTTAACCCTGGAAAGTCCCAGGTCATGGGACCTGGTGCACTGAGCCCTCTTGTGGCCTTTTTGCCCACAGCGATGGCAAGTTAGGCTTTGGGCTGTCTCTGTCAGGCCCTGGCTGGTTCTCTGGGGCACAGACGACCTGTTCCTTGGGCTCGCCTCGTAGTTGACTCCCTCCGTCGCTCAGCCGAGATCCGGTCTCTGTGCCATTCCCTTTCTCTCGGGACTCCCGTTCACACCCGGACCGGCTCTCCGTGAACTCATCTGCCAGTCTCCCGGCCTCCTGGGAGTCTCTGGTCTTCGGTCCTTGAGCCACAGCCTCAATCTGGGTGGGCATGCTTCATAGAACTGCTCCATCATGAACAGCTTGAGCAGCCCCTCTGCAGTCTGGGCTCCGACTCCAGACACCCACTTGCGGCAGTATTGCGCCAGGCGGGAGGCCAGGTCCACATAGGTCTCCGTGGCTCCTTCTGCACCTCCCGGAACTTCTTCCTGTACATCTCGAGGTCAGCCCAAACTTGTGCAGCAGGGCCTCCTTGACTCGGTTGTAATCCCTGGCTGTAGGTCTTCCAGCTGATTGAGCACCCGGCAGCTTCCTGGTTCAGTGCGGGGATGAGCTCCTGCAGCCAGTCAGCTGGGGACCGTTGCAGTCCACAGGCCCTCTCAAAGGAGCTGAGGAACCCATCTACATCGCCCATGTCCTTCAATTGGGCCACCACGAGCTTCTCCAAGCGTCTGGCCGCCCTGGGCCCTTGGGGCCCGCCCGCAGCGCGGCCGGGGCCCGCCACTTCTCCGCTCTGCCATGGCCAGCTCAGCTGCCGCTGCTCTCCGGTCCTGGACTTAACTTCATCTGCAGCTGGATTTCTAGCCGCCAGCCTCGAGGGAAGGACTACAGTGCAGTGCTCCTGAGAGGCAGTGTCTCAGCGGAGCGTGTCCGAGGACACGGCAGTAGTCTGGCTGACGGGGACAGGATCCCAGCCCTGTGGCTGGTCATTCTCTTCCAGCCGGGCAATCAGCTGGGCCCTTGCGCTCAGTGGGCAAGCCCCTCTCTGCACAGCTACCAGCTCTGCCAGCGTGGGTATAGGCCATCTCGCTGGCCTCGGTGCAGACTCACCAGCTAGTGCTGCTGCGGATTCTCGGAACCGCAGCCGTTTCTGCGCCTGGCCACGGCTCGGCTACTGCGCCTAGTCACCGCGCTGGTGCTGCCATCCAGGATGGAGGAGGCGAGGCGCCACCCTGACACCAGCGTGCGCCTCCTGTGCCCCTGACTCCTGCTCCGAGGAGGAGGCCCAAGGAGGCCCCAGAATGGAGGAGTTTATTGTCGGTCGGTCAGTCACAGCACAGATGTCATCGGTGAGCCAGGCCTAGGATGCCTCAGCTGAGATGGGGGACTGGGCCCTAATCCCAGCCTGGCGCTGGCCTCCATGATCCCAGACAGCTCTTTCTTACTGAGCCCAGGCAGTCCACTTCTCTTTGTCTCTCTTGGGATGAAGTGGAGTGTACATAGTAGGAATGTATGTGTTAGGTCTCCTCTTTCCTGCATCCTGGGCCTGGTTAGGGCTCAGCCTTCTCAGCCTTTTGGCTGGCTGGGATGAAGTGTAGTATATTAGGTCTGTCCCCGCTCGGCACTCTTCTGGGCTGCTTGGCTGGAGTGGCGAGTGGGATGGCTTCGCTTGGCTTCCCCAGGCCGGCGCAGGCGCTCTTTGCTCCGCTCTGCTCTACTTTCTTTTCTTTTCTTTTCGTTTCCCAGGCTGCCAGCACAGCGGCATGGGAAGCAGAAGGATGGTGTGTCAACCCAGCCGAGGCCACGCCAGCCGCCGCGAACACGAGACAGCCAGCCGGGCGGCCGTGGCACTCAGCGTGGTGACGCGGGGCGGCAGGAGGAGCTATGCAGATGACGCCGGCCAGCCAGCCCGCCCGCGGGGCGGCCCTCAGCAAGGGCGGGTTGTTTAATAAAGGGGGCGCTAACAATAAGCGTTCATTACTAATCAACAGTGCAAGAAATGGCAGTGCATGAGTGAGCGAAGGAAGGAAGGAAAGTGTGAGTGGGTGAGTGAGTGAGTGCGTGCTTGGAAGAGAGAGAACGGCAGAGAAGAGAGGCAGAGGCAGAAAGACTGTGGGAAGCAGTCTGCGGGGCGTCGGCCTTGCCAGCGAGGTGTTGACGAGCCCGTTCACAGCTGTCGCTCCTGCTGGCGCGGCGCGGCGGCGTCGGACCTGCCAGCGGGGCTGTCAGAGAGCTGTTAACGCGCGCCCGTTTAACACTAGACTAGCCGCTTCTGCAGGCGAGGGTGGTCGGAGCGAGGCGAGCGGCTGAAGGCGGGAGGCGGAGCCCGCATGCAGATAGCCCGGCGTTGGTGGAGGCTGCCGGGAAGGATGGAGGAGGCGAGGGCGCCGCCACAGGGCCCCAGCGTGCCTCCCTGTGCCCGGGCCTCCTGCTCCGAGGAAGGAGGCCCAAGGAGCGCGCGGGGTGGGTGAGTCGGTCGGTCGGTCGGTCAGTGAGTCACCGTGAGCGGGAGGGAGGCGGGCGGTGAGCCAGCGGGCGGGACTTAGACAATTTCTCTTGCTCTGCGCTGGGGACGTCTTGGCAGCGGGCTAATGCGCCTTTGCGCGCCCTGAGCCCAGGAGGTCTCTTTCTTTATGCGAGGGCAGGGTGGGGTCGCCCACTTCTCAGTCTTTGCTTGGGATGAAGTGGAGTGTACATAAGTAGGAATGTATGTGTTAGGTCTCTCTCCTCCTTCCTCCTCGCCATCCCTGGGTATGGGGCTCTCGCTTCTCAGCCTTTTGGCTGGCTGGGATGAAGTGTAGTATATTAGGTCTGTCCCCTGGCTCTTCTGGCACCCGTAATGGCTCGAACAGACTCCACCAGGCCCGTAGAATGGAGGAGTTTATTGTTTCTCCAGGATACAGCACAGCACAGATGTCATCTGGTTACAGGGCAGGCCTAATGCCTCAGCCCAGCCGAGATGGGGAGACTGGGCAGCCAGCCCGGCGGCTGGTCCAGACGCGCCCAGACAGAAACTATGCAGATGACGCCAGCCCTGCCAGCCCAGGCAGCAATCCAGCCCTTTGTTCTCCTGGGGGCTGGTCAGACAGGTTGAAGCCCTCTTTTATAATGGGCCGCTGGGCCGTGGTTAGTCAGCCAGTGGGGTTAAGAGCCAGCATAGGAACTAGCCAGAATGTCACAGTTCTCTTGGAAGCGAAGGAACGGCAGGAGAACTCGTGACTGGGAAGTTCGGGTCCTCTGCATGGGAACCCGCCCTGGGACACGGGTGCTCCTGCTCGGGCGGCGCGGCGGCCTGCCACATGAGTGGCTTCCTCTGTCCACTCGCTGCCGCTCGGGCGACTGGCACAGGCCTGTCCTCTGTGGTCGCCCCACCTTCCGCTGGCCTTGATCTCTGGCCAGGGTCTCGGAGGATGAGCGAGGCGAGCCTCCTCTGGAAGCCAGGGCCTCCGCGACCCTCCATCCGGCCCTCCCATAACTCTCGAAGCCCAGAGGCGCCCAGGGTAGGGGTGAGCAGCTTTCTCCGTCAGGCCCGTGGCAGGAGTGAGGAGGCGGCGGTGAGCCAGGCGGCAGGAAGTGTTGGAGCAACCTCAGCCGGTGCCCGGATCCCGTGGCGAGGCAGGCCGAGCAGCGAGGTGATACTTGGGGGGGGCAGCTGCGCTGGACCCCATGCCCTCACCTTCTGAAGCCATTGGAACAGGAATCACTCCCACAGGAATCTCTCCTGGCCTCCTCTCCCCAGCTGGGTGTGGAGGCCAGCCTCGTCTCAGCCTCTGCAGAGTGGACCTCAGCCTAATTCAGCCGCTGGGGCAGGGATGGGACCTGTTCCCCACCTTTGCCTGGGTCCGGGGTCCCCGCTTTGGACCCCGTGTCCATGGGACCCTGGGGACCCTGCCAGAGTCCTTCCCTGGATCAGGACAGCCCCTCGCTGGCTCTGGCTCAGCGGTGACAGAGGCTGGGATTCCTGGGGCCAGCTCCTCTAGGTCATTCCCCATTAGCACCTCCAGGGCAAGCTGGGTGCAACTTCCAGCCGAGACCTTGCCAGCCCCCATTTCAGACGCATGGCAGGCAAGGAAGGGACCCGTCATGTCAGGGTCAGCTGCGTGTGGGGGCAGTCTGGGGAACTATGTCAGATCGGGCCAGCGTCTCCGCCCCGCCCAGAAACCCGTCACCTTCCTACCATCCACCTGGGGTATGGGGCACTCGCTCCGCGGGCCGTCCTGCCCCAGGCGGAGAAATCCGCCTCGAGCAGACCTGGAAGGCACTGAGCATCCTTACTCTGTGCTGGGTTGCCTGAGTGCCTCTGGGGCAGCCTTCCCTTCCTCAGCAGCCAGTTAACCCTGGAAAGCAGACATGGGACCTGGTGCACTGAGCCCTCTTGTGGCTGCCCACAGCGATGTGTTAGGCGGGCTGTCTCTGTCAGGCCCTGGCTGGCTGGGGCGGGACCTGCGGCTCGCAGGCTCCCTCCGCGGCTGTCGAGATCCGGTCTCTGTGCCATTCCCTTTCTCTCTGGGACTCCCGCTGCCCGGACCGGCTCCGTGAACTCAGCCAGTCTCCCGGCTGGAGTCTCTCTTAGCCGGTCCTTGAGCCACAGCCTCAATCTGGGTGAGGCATGCTTCCTGCTCCATCATGCAGCAGGCAGCCCCTCTGCAGTCTGGGCTCCGCTCCAGACCGCTGCGGCGGATGGCAGGCGGAGGCAGGTAATAGGTCTCCGGGGCTCCTTCTGCACCTCGGAACTTCTTCCTGCATCTGGGTCAGCTCTTGTGCAGCGGGCCTTTGCTTGGATGTAATTG
Source organism: Rafetus swinhoei (assembly GCA_019425775.1). Taxonomy (NCBI): domain Eukaryota; kingdom Metazoa; phylum Chordata; order Testudines; family Trionychidae; genus Rafetus; species Rafetus swinhoei. The sequence goes on from CM033449.1 coordinate 123,058,303, forward strand.
GCTGTAGGTCTTCCAGCTGATTATGCAGGCAGTGGTTGGCGAGGATGCTCCTGCAGCCAGTCAGCTGGGGAAGTGCAGTCACAGGCCCTCTCAAAGGCTGAGAACCCATCTACATCGCAGTCCTTCAATTGGGCCTCGCTTCTCAGCGTCTGGCCCCCTGGGCCCGAGGCCCGCCCGCACTGGCGCGGCCGAGGCCCGCCACTTCTCCGCTCTGCCAGGCAGCTCATGCTGCGCTGCTCTCTCTGATCCTGGACTTCCAATTCCTTCATGCAGCTGGATTTCTAGCCGCGCCGCTCCGAGGGTTGGACCCCAGCCTGGGCGGCTACAGCTTGCAGTGCTTGAGGAAAAGCAGGCGGCCTCAGCGCTCCGTCTCCGAGCCTGACAACGCTCCCAGTGGGAGTCTGGCTGAGCGAAGGAAGGATCCCAGTGTGGCTGGTGAGTGCGTGCTTGGAAGAGAACAGCTGAGCGGAGGCGCTCCGCACAGGCAAGACTGTGGGCACAGTCTGCACGTCTGCCTTGCCAGCAGTTGACGAGGCCATCTCGCTGGCTGGTGCAGACTCACCAGCAGTGCTGCTGCGCACGATTCTCAGGAACCGCCCTCTGTCAGCACGCCTGGTTCCGCGCTCTTTACTTCTGCCTAGTCACTGCAGGCGGATGCTCCATCCACGAGGCAGATCCACCTGACACCAGTGTGACGGCGTTGGGGCCCCGCCCACCCCGTAATGGCCACAGTCACCGGCCCGTAGAATGGAGAGGGGAGGGCTCCAGGATACAGCACAGCACAGATGTCATCTGGTCAGGGCAGGCCTAGGATGCCTCAGCCCCCTTGAGATGGGGAGACTGGGCGGCTGAAATCCCAGCCTGGCTTGCTGGTTCTCCTGATCCCAGACAGTCTCTAATCTCTTCCAGCCCTGCCCAGGCAGGCAGCAATCCACTTCTCTTTGTCTTTGCTGGGAAGTGGAGTGTCAGACAGGTTGAGAGACCCTCCTTGGGCCTCTGCCTGGGTTGGGTCAGCCAGTGGGGTTCTCCCCAGCCTTTTGGCTGGCTGGGATGAAGTGTAGTATATTAGGTCTGTCCCCGCTCGGCACTCTTCTGGGCTGCTTGGCTGGAGTGGCGAGTGGGATGGCTTTCGCTTGGCTTCCCCAGGCCGGCGCAGGCGCTCTTTGCTCCGCTCTGCTCTACTTTCTTTTCTTTTCTTTTCGTTTCCCAGGCTGCCAGCACAGCGGCATGGGAAGCAGAAGGATGGTGTGTCAACCCAGCCGAGGCCACGCCAGCCGCCGCGAACACGAGACAGCCAGCCGGGCGGCCCTGGCACTCAGCGTGGTGACGCGGGGGCGGCAGGAGGAGCTATGCAGATGACGCCGGCCAGCCAACCCGGCCCGCCGCGAGGAGCGGCCTCAGCAAGGGCAGGGCTTGTTTAATAAAGGGGCGCTAACAATAAGCGTTCATTACTAATCAACAGTGCAAGAAATGGCAGTGCATGAGTGAGCGAAGGAAGGAAGGAAAGTGTGAGTGGGTGTGAGTGAGTGCGTGCTTGGAAGAGAAGAGAACGGCAGAGAAGAGAGGCAGAGGCAGAAAGACTGTGGGGAAGCAGTCTGCGGGGCGTCGGCCTTGCCAGCGAGGTGTTGACGAGCCCCGTTCACAGCTGTCGCTCCTGCTGGCGCGGCGCGGCGGCGTCGGACCTGCCAGCGGGGCTGTCAGAGAGCTGTTAACGCGCCCCGTTTAACACTAGACTAGCCGCTTCTGCAGGCGAGGGTGGTCGGAGCGAGCGAGCGAGGGAGCCGGCTGAAGGCGGGGAGGGGGCGGAGCCCGCATGCAGATTAGCCCGGCGTTGGTGGAGGCTGCCGGGAAGGATGGAGGGAGGCGAGGGGGCGCCGCCCACAGGGCCCCAGCGTGCGCCTCCCCTGTGCCCCGGGCCTCCTGCTCCGAGGAAGGAGGCCCAAGGAGCGCGCGGGGTGGGTGAGTCGGTCGGTCGGTCGGTCAGTGAGTCACCGTGAGCGGGAGAGGGAGGCGGGCGGTGAGCCAGCGGGCGGGACTTAGACAATTTCTCTTGCTCTGCGCTGGGGACGTCTTGGCAGCGGGCTAATGCGCCTTTGCGCGCCCTGAGCCAGGAGGTCTCTTTCTTTATGCGAGGACAGGGCGGGGTCGCCCACTTCTCAGTCTTTTGCTTGGGCTGAAGTGGAGTAAACATAAGTAGGAATGTATGTGTTAGGTCTCTCTCCTCCTTCCTTCTCGCCATTCCTGGGTATGGGGCTCTCTCGCTTCTCAGCCTTTTGGCTGGCTGGGATGAAGTGTAGTATATTAGGTCTGTCCCCGCTCGGCACTCTTCTGGGCTGCTTGGCTGGAGTGGCGAGTGGGATGGCTTTCGCTTGGCTTCCCCAGGCCGGCGCAGGCGCTCTTTGCTCCGCTCTGCTCTACTTTCTTTTCTTTTCTTTTCGTTTCCCAGGCTGCCAGCACAGCGGCATGGGAAGCAGAAGGATGGTGTGTCAACCCAGCCGAGGCCACGCCAGCCGCCGCGAACACGAGACAGCCAGCCGGGCGGCCGGCCGGCACTCAGCGTGGTGACGCGGGGGCGGCAGGAGGAGCTATGCAGATGACGCCGGCCAGCCAACCCGGCCCGCCGCGGGGAGCGGCCTCAGCAAGGGCGGGCTTGTTTAATAAAGGGGGGCGCTAACAATAAGCGTTCATTACTAATCAACAGTGCAAGAAATGGCAGTCCATGAGTGAGCGAAGGAAGGAAGGAAAGTGTGAGTGGGTGAGTGAGTGAGTGCGTGCTTGGAAGAGAAGAGAACGGCAGAGAAGAGAGGCAGAGGCAGAAAGACTGTGGGGAAGCAGTCTGCGGGGCGTCGGCCTTGCCAGCGAGGTGTTGACGAGCCCCGTTCACAGCTGTCGCTCCTGCTGGCGCGGCGCGGCGGCGTCGGACCTGCCAGCGGGGCTGTCAGAGAGCTGTTAACGCGCCCCGTTTAACACTAAACTAGCCGCTTCTGCAGGCGAGGGTGGTCGGAGCGAGCGAGCGAGGGAGGCTGAAGGCGGGGAGGGCGGAGCCACGCAGATGCAGCCCGGCGTTGGTGGAGGCTGCCGGGAAGGATGGAGGAGGCGAGGGGCGCCCACAGGGCCCCAGCGTGCGCCTCCCCTGTGCCCCGGGCCTCCTGCTCCGAGGAAGGAGGCCCAAGGAGGCGCGGGGTGGGTGAGTCGGTCGGTCGGTCAGTGAGTCACCGTGAGCGGGGAGAGGAGGCGGGCTTTGAGCCAGCGGCCGGGACTTAGACAATTTCTCTTGCTCTGCGTTGGGGGACGTCTTGGCAGCGGGCTAATGCGCCTTTGCGCCCTGAGCCCAGGGAGGTCTCTTTCTTTATGCGAGGGCAGGGTGGGGTCGCCCACTTCTCAGTCTTTTGCTTGGGATGAAGTGGAGTGTACATAAGTAGGAATGTATGTGTTAGGTCTCTCTCCTCCTTCCTCCTCGCCATCCCTGGGTATGGGGCTCTCTCTCCTTCTCAGCCTTTTGGCTGGCTGGGATGAAGTGTAGTATATTAGGTCTGTCCCCGCTCGGCACTCTTCTGGGCTGCTTGGCTGGAGTGGCGAGTGGGATGGCTTTCGCTTGGCTTCCCCAGGCCGGCGCAGGCGCTCTTTGCTCCGCTCTGCTCTACTTTCTTTTCTTTTCTTTTCGTTTCCCAGGCTGCCAGCACAGCGGCATGGGAAGCAGAAGGATGGTGTGTCAACCCAGCCGAGGCCACGCCAGCCGCCGCGAACACGAGACAGCCAGCCGGGCGGCCGGCCGGCACTCAGCGTGGTGACGCGGGGGCGGCAGGAGGAGCTATGCAGATGACGCCGGCCAGCCGGCCCGCCCGCGGAGCAGCCTCAGCAAGGGCGGGCTTGTTTAATAAAGGGGGGGGCGCTAACAATAAGCGTTCATTACTAATCAACAGTGCAAGAAATGGCAGTGCATGAGTGAGCGAAGGAAGGAAGGAAAGAGTGAGTGGGTGAGTGAGTGAGTGCGTGCTTGGAAGAGAAGAGAACGGCAGAGAAGAGAGGCAGAGGCAGAAAGACTGTGGGAAAGCAGTCTGCGGGGCGTCGGCCTTGCCAGCGAGGTGTTGACGAGCCCCGTTCACAGCTGTCGCTCCTGCTGGCGCGGCGCGGCGGCGTCGGACCTGCCAGCGGGGCTGTCAGAGCTGTTAACGCGCCCCGTTTAACACTACTAGCCGCTTCTGCAGGCGAGGGTGGTCGGAGCGAGCGAGCGAGGAGCCGGCTGAAGGCGGGAGGGGCGGAGCCCGCATGCAGATTGGCCCGGCGTTGGTGGAGGCTGCCGGGAAGGATGGAGGAGGCGAGAGGGCGCCGCCCACAGGGCCCCAGCGTGCGCCTCCCCTGTGCCCCGGGCCTCCCTGCTCCGAGGAAGGGGAGGCCCAAGGAGGCGCGCGGGGTGGGTGAGTCGGTCGGTCGGTCGGTCAGTGAGTCACCGTGAGCGGGGAGAGGGAGGCGGGCGGTGAGCCAGCGGGCGGGACTTAGACAATTTCTCTTGCTCTGCGTTGGGGGACGTCTTGGCAGCGGGCTAATGCGCCTTTGCGCCCTGAGCCCAGGGAGGTCTCTTTCTTTATGCGAGGGCAGGGTGGGGTCGCCCACTTCTCAGTCTTTTGCTTGGGATGAAGTGGAGTGTACATAAGTAGGAATGTATGTGTTAGGTCTCTCTCCTCCTTCCTCCTCGCCATCCCTGGGTATGGGGGGCTCTCTCGCTTCTCAGCCTTTTGGCTGGCTGGGATGAAGTGTAGTATATTAGGTCTGTCCCCGCTCGGCACTCTTCTGGGCTGCTTGGCTGGAGTGGCGAGTGGGATGGCTTTCGCTTGGCTTCCCCAGGCCGGCGCAGGCGCTCTTTGCTCCGCTCTGCTCTACTTTCTTTTCTTTTCTTTTCGTTTCCCAGGCTGCCAGCACAGCGGCATGGGAAGCAGAAGGATGGTGTGTCAACCCAGCCGAGGCCACGCCAGCCGCCGCGAACACGAGACAGCCAGCCGGGCGGCCGGCCGGCACTCAGCGTGGTGACGCGGGGGCGGCAGGAGGAGCTATGCAGATGACGCCGGCCAGCCAACCCGGCCCGCCGCGAGGAGCCTCAGCAAGGGCAGGCTTGTTTAATAAAGGGGCGCTAACAATAAGCGTTCATTACTAATCAACAGTGCAAGAAATGGCAGTGTCCATGAGTGAGCGAAGGAAGGAAGGAAAGTGTGAGTGGGTGGTGAGTGAGTGCGTGCTTGGAAGAGAAGAGAACGGCAGAGAAGAGAGGCAGAGGCAGAAAGACTGTGGGAAGCAGTCTGCGGGGCGTCGGCCTTGCCAGCGAGGTGTTGACGAGCCCCGTTCACAGCTGTCGTTCCTGCTGGCGCGGCGCGGCGTCGGACCTGCCAGCGGGGCTGTCAGAGAGCTGTTAACGCGCCCCGTTTAACACTAGACTAGCCGCTTCTGCAGGCGAGGGTGGTCGGAGCGAGCGAGCGAGGGAGCCGGCTGAAGGCGGGGGGGCGGAGCCCGCATGCAGATTAGCCCGGCGTTGGTGGAGGCTGCCGGGAAGGATGGAGGGAGGCGAGGGGGCGCCGCCCACAGGGCCCCCAGCGTGCGCCTCCCCTGGGCCTCCCTGCTCCGAGGAAGGGGAGGCCCAAGGAGGCGCGCGGGGTGGGTGAGTCGGTCGGTCGGTCAGTGAGTCACCGTGAGCGAGGAGAGGGAGGCGGGCGGTGAGCCAGCGGGCGGGACTTAGACAATTTCTCTTGCTCTGCGCTGGGGACGTCTTGGCAGCGGGCTAATGCGCCTTTGCGCCCTGAGCCAGGAGGTCTCTTTCTTTATGCGAGGGCAGGGTGGGGTCGCCCACTTCTCAGTCTTTGCTTGGGATGAAGTGGAGTGTACATAAGTAGGAATGTATGTGTTAGGTCTCTCTCCTCCTTCCTCCTCGCCATCCCTGGGTATGGGGGCTCTCCTTCTCAGCCTTTTGGCTGGCTGGGATGAAGTGTAGTATATTAGGTCTGTCCCCGCTCGGCACTCTTCTGGGCTGCTTGGCTGGAGTGGCGAGTGGGATGGCTTCGCTTGGCTTCCCCAGGCCGGCGCAGGCGCTTTGCTCCGCTCTGCTCTACTTTCTTTTCTTTTCTTTTCGTTTCCCAGGCTGCCAGCACAGCGGCATGGGAAGCAGAAGGATGGTGTGTCAACCCAGCCGAGGCCACGCCAGCCGCCGCGAACACGAGACAGCCAGCCGGGCGGCCGGCACTCAGCGTGGTGACGCGGGGGCGGCAGGAGGAGCTATGCAGATGACGCCGGCCAGCCAAGCCCGGCCCGCCGCGAGGGCAGCCTCAGCAAGGGCAGGGTTGTTTAATAAAGGGGCGCTAACAATAAGCGTTCATTACTAATCAACAGTGCAAGAAATGGCGGTGCATGGTGAGCGAAGGAAGGAAGGAAAGTGTGAGTGGGTGAGTGAGTGAGTGCGTGCTTGGAAGAGAAAGAACGGCAGAGAGAGAGGCAGAGGCAGAAAGACTGTGGGAAGCAGTCTGCGGGGCGTCGGCCTTGCCAGCGAGGTGTTGACGAGCCCCGTTCACAGCTGTCGCTCCTGCTGGCGCGGCGCGGCGCGGCGCGGCGTCGGACCTGCCAGCGGGGCTGTCAGAGAGCTGTTAACGCGCCCCGTTTAACACTAGACTAGCCGCTTCTGCAGGCGAGGGTGGTCGGAGCGAGCGAGCGAGCGGGGAGCCGGCTGAAGGCGGGAGGGCGGAGCCCGCATGCAGATTAGCCCGGCGTTGGTGGAGGCTGCCGGGAAGGATGGAGGAGGCGAGGGGCGCCGCCCACAGGGCCCCCAGCGTGCGCCTCCCCTGGGCCTCCCTGCTCCGAGGAAGGGGAGGCCCAAAGAGGCGCGCGGGGTGGGTGAGTCGGTCGGTCGGTCGGTCAGTGAGTCACCGTGAGCGAGGAGAGGGAGGCGGGCGGTGAGCCAGCGGGCGGGACAGACAATTTCTCTTGCTCTGCGCTGGGGACGTCTTGGCAGCGGGCTAATGCGCCTTTGCGCGCCCTGAGCCCAAGGAGGTCTCTTTCTTTATGCGAGGGCAGGGTGGGGTCGCCCACTTCTCAGTCTTTTGCTTGGGATGAAGTGGAGTGTACATAAGTAGGAATGTATGTGTTAGGTCTCTCTCCTCCTCGCCATCCCTGGGTATGGGGGCTCTCTCGCTTCTCAGCCTTTTGGCTGGCTGGGATGAAGTGTAGTATATTAGGTCTGTCCCCGCTCGGCACTCTTCTGGGCTGCTTGGCTGGAGTGGCGAGTGGGATGGCTTTCGCTTGGCTTCCCCAGGCCGGCGCAGGCGCTCTTTGCTCCGCTCTGCTCTACTTTCTTTTCTTTTCTTTTCGTTTCCCAGGCTGCCAGCACAGCGGCATGGGAAGCAGAAGGATGGTGTGTCAACCCAGCCGAGGCCACGCCAGCCGCCGCGAACACGAGACAGCCAGCCGGGCGGCCGGCACTCAGCGTGGTGACGCGGGGGCGGCAGGAGAGCTATGCAGATGACGCCGGCCAGCCAACCCGGCCCGCCGCGGGGCAGCTCAGCAAGGGCGGGCTTGTTTAATAAAGGGGGCGCTAACAATAAGCGTTCATTACTAATCAACAGTGCAAGAAATGGCAGTGCATGAGTGAGCGAAGGAAGGAAGGAAAGTGTGAGTGGGTGGTGAGTGAGTGCGTGCTTGGAAGAGAACGGCAGAGAGAGAGGCAGAGGCAGAAAGACTGTGGGGAAGCAGTCTGCGGGGCGTCGGCCTTGCCAGCGAGGTGTTGACGAGCCCCGTTCACAGCTGTCGCTCCTGCTGGCGCGGCGCGGCGGCGTCGGACCTGCCAGCGGGGCTGTCAGAGAGCTGTTAACGCGCCCCGTTTAACACTAGACTAGCCGCTTCTGCAGGCGAGGGTGGTCGGAGCGAGCGAGCGAGGGAGCCGGCTGAAGGCGGGGAGGGCGGAGCCCGCATGCAGATAGCCCGGCGTTGGTGGAGGCTGCCGGGAAGGATGGAGGAGGCGAGGGCGCCGCCCACAGGGCCCCCAGCGTGCGCCTCCCCTGTGCCCCGGGCCTCCCTGCTCCGAGGAAGGGGAGGCCCAAGGAGGCGCGCGGGGTGGGTGAGTCGGTCGGTCGGTCAGTGAGTCACCGTGAGCGGGGAGAGGGAGGCGGGCGGTGAGCCAGCGGGCGGGACTTAGACAATTTCTCTTGCTCTGCGCTGGGGGACGTCTTGGCAGCGGGCTAATGCGCCTTTGCGCGCCCTGAGCCCAAGGAGGTCTCTTTCTTTATGCGAGGGCAGGGTGGGGTCGCCCACTTCTCAGTCTTTTGCTTGGGATGAAGTGGAGTGTACATAAGTAGGAATGTATGTGTTAGGTCTCTCTCCTCCTTCCTCCTCGCCATCCCTGGGTATGGGGCTCTCTCCTTCTCAGCCTTTTGGCTGGCTGGGATGAAGTGTAGTATATTAGGTCTGTCCCCGCTCGGCACTCTTCTGGGCTGCTTGGCTGGAGTGGCGAGTGGGATGGCTTTCGCTTGGCTTCCCCAGGCCGGCGCAGGCGCTCTTTGCTCCGCTCTGCTCTACTTTCTTTTCTTTTCTTTTCGTTTCCCAGGCTGCCAGCACAGCGGCATGGGAAGCAGAAGGATGGTGTGTCAACCCAGCCGAGGCCACGCCAGCCGCCGCGAACACGAGACAGCCAGCCGGGCGGCCAGCCGGCACTCAGCGTGGTGACGCGGGGCGGCAGGAGGAGCTATGCAGATGACGCCGGCCAGCCAACCCGGCCCGCCGCGAGGCAGCCTCAGCAAGAGCAGGCTTGTTTAATAAAGGGGCGCTAACAATAAGCGTTCATTACTAATCAACAGTGCAAGAAATGGCAGTGCATGGTGAGCGAAGGAAGGAAGGAAAGTGTGAGTGGGTGGTGGTGAGTGCGTGCTTGGAAGAGAAGAGAACGGCAGAGAAGAGAGGCAGAGGCAGAAAGACTGTGGGGAAGCAGTCTGCGGGGCGTCGGCCTTGCCAGCGAGGTGTTGACGAGCCCCGTTCACAGCTGTCGCTCCTGCTGGCGCGGCGCGGCGGCGTCGGACCTGCCAGCGGGGCTGTCAGAGAGCTGTTAACGCGCCCCGTTTAACACTAGACTAGCCGCTTCTGCAGGCGAGGGTGGTCGGAGCGAGCGAGCGAGCGAGAGCCGGCTGAAGGCGGGGAGGGCGGAGCCCGCATGCAGATTAGCCCGGCGTTGGTGGAGGCTGCCGGGAAGGATGGAGGGAGGCGAGGGCGCCGCCCACAGGGCCCCAGCGTGCGCCTCCTGTGCCCCAGGCCTCCTGCTCCGAGGAAGGAGGCCCAGGAGGCGCGCGGGGTGGAGTGAGTCGGTCGGTCGGTCGGTCAGTGAGTCACCGTGAGCGGGAGAGGAGGCGGGCGGTGAGCCAGCGGGCGGGACTTAGACAATTTCTCTTGCTCTGCGCTGGGGACGTCTTGGCAGCGGGCTAATGCGCCTTTGCGCGCCCTGAGCCCAGGGAGGTCTCTTTCTTTATGCGAGGGCAGGGTGGGGTCGCCCACTTCTCAGTCTTTTGCTTGGGATGAAGTGGAGTGTACATAAGTAGGAATGTATGTGTTAGGTCTCTCTCCTCCTTCCTCCTCGCCATCCCTGGGTATGGGGGCTCTCTCGCTTCTCAGCCTTTTGGCTGGCTGGGATGAAGTGTAGTATAGAGTCTGTCCCCGCTCGGCACTCTTCTGGGCTGCTTGGCTGGAGTGGCGAGTGGGATGGCTTTGGCTTCCCCAGGCCGGCGCAGGCGCCTCTTTGCTCCGCTCTGCTCTACTTTCTTTTCTTTTCTTTTCGTTTCCCAGGCTGCCAGCACAGCGGCATGGGAAGCAGAAGGATGGTGTGTCAACCCAGCCGAGGCCACGCCAGCCGCCGCGAACACGAGACAGCCAGCCGGGCGGCCGGCCGGCACTCAGCGTGGTGACGCGGGGCGGCAGGAGGAGCTATGCAGATGACGCCGGCCAGCCAACCCGGCCCGCCGCGGGCAGCCTCAGCAAGAGGCGGGGTTGTTTAATAAAGGGGCGCTAACAATAAGCGTTCATTACTAATCAACAGTGCAAGAAATGGCAGTGCATGAGTGAGCGAAGGAAGGAAGGAAAGTGAGTGGGTGAGTGAGTGAGTGCGTGCTTGGAAGAGAAGAGAACGGCAGAGAAGAGGCAGAGGCAGAAAGACTGTGGGAAGCAGTCTGCGGGGCGTCGGCCTTGCCAGCGAGGTGTTGACGAGCCCCGTTCACAGCTGTCGCTCCTGCTGGCGCGGCGCGGCGGCGTCGGACCTGCCAGCGGGGCTGTCAGAGGCTGTTAACGCGCCCCGTTTAACACTAGACTAGCCGCTTCTGCAGGCGAGGGTGGTCGGAGCGAGCGAGCGAGCGAGGGAGCCGGCTGAAGGCGGGGAGGGGGCGGAGCCCGCATGCAGATTAGCCCGGCGTTGGTGGAGGCTGCCGGGAAGGATGGAGGGAGGCGAGGGGGCGCCGCCCACAGGGCCCCCAGCGTGCGCCTCCCCTGTGCCCCGGGCCTCCTGCTCCGAGGAAGGGGAGGCCCAAGGAGGCGCGCGGGGTGGGTGAGTCGGTCGGTCGGTCAGTGAGTCACCGTGAGCGGGGAGAGGGAGGCGGGCGGTGAGCCAGCGGGCGGGACTTAGACAATTTCTCTTGCTCTGCGCTGGGGGACGTCTTGGCAGCGGGCTAATGCGCCTTTGCGCCCTGAGCCCAAGGAGGTCTCTTTCTTTATGCGAGGGCAGGGTGGGGTCGCCCACTTCTCAGTCTTTTGCTTGGGATGAAGTGGAGTGTACATAAGTAGGAATGTATGTGTTAGGTCTCTCTCCTCCTTCCTCCTCGCCATCCCTGGGTATGGGGGCTCTCTCGCTTCTCAGCCTTTTGGCTGGCTGGGATGAAGTGTAGTATATTAGGTCTGTCCCCGCTCGGCACTCTTCTGGGCTGCTTGGCTGGAGTGGCGAGTGGGATGGCTTTCGCTTGGCTTCCCCAGGCCGGCGCAGGCGCTCTTTGCTCCGCTCTGCTCTACTTTCTTTTCTTTTCTTTTCGTTTCCCAGGCTGCCAGCACAGCGGCATGGGAAGCAGAAGGATGGTGTGTCAACCCAGCCGAGGCCACGCCAGCCGCCGCGAACACGAGACAGCCAGCCGGGCGGCCGGCCGGCACTCAGCGTGGTGACGCGGGGGCGGCAGGAGGAGCTATGCAGATGACGCCGGCCAGCCAAGCCCGGCCCGCCGCGAGGCAGCCTCAGCAAGGGCGGGCTTGTTTAATAAAGGGGGCGCTAACAATAAGCGTTCATTACTAATCAACAGTGCAAGAAATGGCAGTGCATGAGTGAGCGAAGGAAGGAAGGAAAGTGTGAGTGGGTGAGTGAGTGAGTGCGTGCTTGGAAGAGAAGAGAACGGCAGAGAGAAGAGGCAGAGGCAGAAAGACTGTGGGAAGCAGTCTGCGGGGCGTCGGCCTTGCCAGCGAGGTGTTGACGAGCCCCGTTCACAGCTGTCGCTCCTGCTGCGGCGCGGCGCGGCGGCGTCGGACCTGCCAGCGGGGCTGTCAGAGAGCTGTTAACGCGCCCCGTTTAACACTAGACTAGCCGCTTCTGCAGGCGAGGGGGTCGGTCGCGAGCGAGCGAGGAGCCGGCTGAAGGCGGGGAGGGCGGAGCCCGCATGCAGATTAGCCCGGCGTTGGTGGAGGCTGCCGGGAAGGATGGAGGAGGCGAGGGGCGCCGCCCACAGGGCCCCCAGCGTGCGCCTCCCCTGTGCCCCGGGCCTCCCTGCTCCGAGGAAGGGGAGGCCCAAGGAGGCGCGCGGGGTGGGTGAGTCGGTCGGTCGGTCGGTCAGTGAGTCACCGTGAGCGGGGAGAGGGAGGCGGGCGGTGAGCCAGCGGGCGGGACTTAGACAATTTCTCTTGCTCTGCGCTGGGGGACGTCTTGGCAGCGGGCTAATGCGCCTTTGCGCGCCCTGAGCCCAGGGAGGTCTCTTTCTTTATGCGAGGGCAGGGTGGGGTCGCCCACTTCTCAGTCTTTTGCTTGGGATGAAGTGGAGTGTACATAAGTAGGAATGTATGTGTTAGGTCTCTCTCCTCCTTCCTCCTCGCCATCCCTGGGTATGGGGGCTCTCTCGCTTCTCAGCCTTTTGGCTGGCTGGGATGAAGTGTAGTATATTAGGTCTGTCCCCGCTCGGCACTCTTCTGGGCTGCTTGGCTGGAGTGGCGAGTGGGATGGCTTTCGCTTGGCTTCCCAGGCCGGCGCAGGCGCTCTTTGCTCCGCTCTGCTCTACTTTCTTTTCTTTTCTTTTCGTTTCCCAGGCTGCCAGCACAGCGGCATGGGAAGCAGAAGGATGGTGTGTCAACCCAGCCGAGGCCACGCCAGCCGCCGCGAACACGAGACAGCCAGCCGGGCGGCCGGCCGGCACTCAGCGTGGTGACGCGGGGCGGCAGGAGGAGCTATGCAGATGACGCCGGCCAGCTCCCGGCCTGCCGCGGGAGCGGCCTCAGCAAGGGCGGCTTGTTTAATAAAGGGGGCGCTAACAATAAGCGTTCATTACTAATCAACAGTGCAAGAAATGGCAGTGCATGAGTGAGCGAAGGAAGGAAGGAAAGTGTGAGTGGGTGAGTGAGTGAGTGCGTGCTTGGAAGAGAAGAGAACGGCAGAGAAGAGAGGCAGAGGCAGAAAGACTGGGGAAGCAGTCTGCGGGGCGTCGGCCTTGCCAGCGAGGTGTTGACGAGCCCCGTTCACAGCTGTCGCTCCTGCTGGCGCGGCGCGGCGCGGCGGCGTCGGACCTGCGGGGGCTGTCAGAGAGCTGTTAACGCGCCCCGTTTAACACTAGACTAGCCGCTTCTGCAGGCGAGGGTGGTCGGAGCGAGCGAGCGAGGAGCCGGCTGAAGGCGGGGAAGGGGCGGAGCCCGCATGCAGATTAGCCCGGCGCTGGTGGAGGCTGCCGGGAAGGATGGAGGGAGGCGAGGGGGCGCCGCCCACAGGGCCCCCAGCGTGCGCCTCCCCTGGCCCCGGGCCTCCTGCTCCGAGGAAGGGGAGGCCCAAGGAGGCGCGCGGGGTGGGTGAGTCGGTCGGTCGGTCAGTGAGTCACCGTGAGCGAGGAGAGGGAGGCGGGCGGTGAGCCAGCGGGCGGGACTTAGACAATTTCTCTTGCTCTGCGCTGGGGGATGTCTTGGCAGCAGGCTAATGCGCCTTTGCGCGCCCTGAGCCCAGGAGGTCTCTTTCTTTATGCGAGGGCAGGTGGGGTCGCCCACTTCTCAGTCTTTGCTTGGGATGAAGTGGAGGTACATAAGTAGGAATGTATGTGTTAGGTCTCTCTCCTCCTTCCTCCTCGCCATCCCTGGGTATGGGGGCTCTCGCTTCTCAGCCTTTGGCTGGCTGGGATGAAGTGTAGTATATTAGGTCTGTCCCGCTCGGCACTCTTCTGGGCTGCTTGGCTGGAGTGGCGAGTGGATGGCTTGCTTTCCCAGGCTGGCGACTTTAGTCTTTGCTCTGTGGTGGGGATTTTGCTCTGCGTGGGGATTTTTGCAGGGCGAAATCGACATCGGATCTGAAAACTCCCGCCAGGCTGCGATGGCCGAAATCGACTTTTAAAGCCCAAAATGCTGACCCGAGCCACGATGACCGAAATGGACTTTGGAAGCTGAAAAAGCCGCCCTGGTCCGTGATGGCCGAAATCGACTTTTGAAGGCGAAAACGCCGACCCGGACTGTGGAGGTCGAAATTGACATTTGGAGCCGAAAACGCCCCGCCGGGGGCGGAGGTCGAAATCCATGTTCGAGCTGGAAAATGCCCCCGCGATGGCGAAATCGACTTTGAAGCCGAACGACCTGGGCAGCGGACAAACGGTCAGCAGTCCGAAACCCGGCCGCGACGATCGAATCGACTTTAAAGATGAAAACCAACCCGGGCCATGGAGGCCAAATCTAAGTCGAGTCAGAAACCGCCCCGGATGTCGAAATAGACTTTAAATCCAAAAACGCTAAACCGGGACACGGAGGCCGAAATCGTATCCGCAGAACGAAAACGCCCCCCCCCTACCAGGCCGCAATGGCCGAAATCGACTTTTGAAGCTGAAAACGCCACCCGGGCCGCGCAGGCCTAAATCGACGTCCGCAGCCCGAAAACGGACCCCCGGGCCGCGATGGCCGAAATAAACTTTTGAAGCCGAAAATGCCGACCCGGGCCGCGGAGGGGGAAAGTGACGTCCGGAGCCTGAAAAGGCAGTCCCTGGCCGCTTAAAATCGCCTTTGAACTGAAACGCCGGCCGCGGAGGCGAAATGGACGTCCGATCCCGCGATCCCCGGCCGCGATGGCGAAATCGACTTGAAATCAAATACGCCGACCCACGGTGTCCAAATCGACTTTTGAAGCCGAACGCCACCGGGCGCAGAGGCCGAATCGACGATGGAGCCGAAACGCCCCGTCCGCGATGGCAGAAATCGACTTGAAGGCGAAAACTCCAACCGCGGAGGCCGAAATCGACTTTGAAAGAAAACGCCGACCCGGGCCGCGTGGCCAAATCTACTTTTGAAGCCGAAATGCCGACCCGGCCACGGAGGCCGAAATCAACTTTAAAGCCGAACGCGACCCGGGCCGCGGACCAAATCTACTTTTGAAGCAAAACGACCGGCCGCGGCGTCGAAATCGACTTTGCCGAAAACGCCGACGGCGGGCGGAGGCTGAAATCGACTTTGAAGCAAAAACGCCGACCCGGCCGTGGAGGTCGTCGACTTTGAAGCAAACGCCGACCCGGCCGCGGAGGCCAAATCCGTCTGAGCTGAAAACGCCCCGAGCCGCGATGGCGAAATCGACTTTGAAGCGAAACGCCGACGACCGCGGAGGCGAAATCGAGTTTTGAAGCCTAACCGATCCGGGCCGCGAGGCCGAAATCGACGTCGAGCCAAACGCCGACCCGCCACGTGTGGCAAATCAACTTTAAAGCCGAACGCCGACGGCCGTGGCCGAAATCGACTTTGAAGCCAAAATGCCGACCGGCCACGGAGGCCGAAATCAACTTTAAGCCAAAACGCTGACCGCGGAGTCTGAAATCTACTTTGAAGAAAACTCACCAACGCCGCTAAATTGACTTTTGAAGCCGAAAACGCCGACCCGGGCTGCGGAGGACGAAATTGACTTTTGAAACCGAAAACGCGACACCGGAGTCAAATCGACGCCCGAGCCTGAGCGAGCCGCGATGGACGAAATGGACTTTTAAAAAAACGCTGACCTGAAACACGGAGGCGAAATCGACGTCCGAGCCCAAAACGCCGACCGGCCGCGAGGCCGAAATCGACTTTTGAAGCGAAAACGCCGACCCGGCCGCTGGAGGCCGAAATCGATTTTGAAGCCGAACGCCGACCGCGCGGAGGCCGAAATCGACTTTTGAAAACGACCGTGGAGGCCAAAATCGACTTTGAAGCAAAACACCGACCGGCCGCGGAGGTCGAAATCGACTTTTGAAGCCGAAAACGCCGACCGGCCGCAGAGGCGAAATCCATGTCCGAACTGGAACGCCCCGGCCGCGATGGCGAAATCGACTTTGAAGAAAACGCCGACGGAGGCGAAATCGAGTTTGAAGCCGGCGACCGGCCGCGAGGCGAAATCGACGCCCAGAGCCAAAACGCCGACCCGGCCACGGTGGCTGAAATCAACTTTGAAAACGCTGACCCGGCCGAAATCGACTTTGAAGCCGAACGCCGACCCGGGCCGTAAGGCAAATCCATGTCCGAACTGAAAACGACCCGGGCCGCGATGGCGAAATCGACTTTTGAAGCCGAAAATGCCGACCCGGGCCGCGGAGGCCGAAATCCATATCCCGAACTGGAAAACGCCCCGGCGCGATGAAAAATCGACTTTGAAGCCGAAACGCACCCGGCCGCGGAGGCCGAAATCGACTTTAAAGCCGAACGCCGACCGGCCGCGGAGGCCAAAATCGACTTTTAAACGCCGCGCCGGAGGGCGAAATCGACTTTGAAGCTGAAACGCCGACCGGGCCGCGAGGCCAAAATCCTCTGAGTTGGAAAACGCCCCGGGCCGATGGCAAATCGACTTTTGAAGAAAACGCGACGCCCGCGGAGGCCAAATCGACATCCGAGCCCGAATGCCGACCGGCCGGAGGCCGAAATCGACTTTGAAGCCAAAACGCCGACCGGCCGCGGAGTCAAATCGACGTCCGAGCCTGAAACCCCCGGGCCGCGATGGCGAAATGTACTTTTAAAGCGAACGCCGACCCGACCGGGAGGCCGACGTCTGAGCCCGAAACGCCGACCGGCCGCGGAGGCCAAATCGACTTTTGAAGCCGAAACACCGACCGGCCGGAGGCGAAATCGACTTTTGAAGCCGAACGCCGACTGCCGAGGAGGCGAAATCGATTTTTGAAGCCAAAACGCCGACCGGCGGAGGTCGTCGACTTTGAAGCCGAAAACCCGGCCATGGAGGCGAATTGACTTTGGCCGAAAACGCCAACCCGGCCGCGGAGGCCGAAATCCATGTCCGGAGCTGAAAACGCCCCGGCCGCGGTGGCCGAAATCGACTTTGAAGCAAAACGCGACCGGGCCGCGAGGCAAATCGACGTCCGAGCCTGAAAAAGCCCCCCGAGCCGCTGGCGGACGAAATCGACTTTAAAGCCGAAACGCCGACCGCCACGGAGGCGAAATCGACGTCCGAGCCGAAACGCCGACCGGCCGCGGAGGCCGAAATCGACTTTAAAAGCCGACCCGGCCGCGGAGGCGAAATCGACTTTGAAGCCGAAAACGCCGACCCGGCCGCGGAGGCCGAAATCGACTTTTGAGCCGAACGCCGACCGGCCGTGGCGAAATCGACTTTGAAGCCAAAAACGCCGGCCACGGAGGCCGAAATCAACTTTAAAGCCGAAAACGCACCCGGCCGCGGAGTCCGAAATCGACTTTAGAAGAAAACCGACCCGGCCGCTGGAGCCGAAATTGACTTTTGAAGAAAACGCGACCGGCCGCGGAGGCGAAATGACTTTGAAGCCCAAAACGCCGACCGGCCGGAGGTCGTCGACTTTGAAGCCGAAACGCCGACCGGGCCGCGGAGGCCGAAATCGACGTCCGAGCTGAAACGAGCGATGGCCGAAATCGACTTTTGAAGAAAAACGCGACCTGACCGCGGAGGCCGAAATCGAAGTTTTGAAGCCGCGACCGCAGAGGCCGAATCGACGCCCGAGTCCGACGCCGACCCGGCCACGGAAATCGACTTTTGAAGCCGAAAACGCCGACCCGGGCCGCTGGCCGAAATCGACTTTTGAAGCCAAAAACGCCGACCCGGGCCACGGAGGCCGAAATCAACTTTTAAAGCCGAAAACGCTGACCGGGCAGGAGTCGAAATCTACTTTGAAGCCGAAACTCCGACCCGGCCACGGACGAAATCGACTTTGAAGCCGAAACGCCACCGGCCGCGGAGGCGAAATTGACTTTTGAAGCCGACGCCGACCCGAGCGGAGGCCGAAATCGACGTCCGAGCCTGAAAACGCCCCGAGCCGCGATGGCCTAAAATCGACTTTGAAGCCGAAAACGCTGACCGGCCGCGGAGGCGAAATCGACGTCCGAGCCCAAAACGCCGAACCGGCCGCGAGGCGAAATCGAGTTTTGAAGCGAAACGCACCCGACCCGCAGGCCGAAATTGACTTTTGAAGCCGAAAAGCCCGACGGCCGCAGGCGAAATCGACTTTGAGCCAAAAACACCGACGGCCGGGCGGAGGCGAATCGACTTTGAAGCCGAAACGCCGACCCGGCCGCGAGGCGAAATCCATGTCCGGAACTGGAAAACGCACCCCCCAGGGCCGCGATGGCCGAAATCGACTTTTGAAGCCGAATGCCGACCGCGGAGGCGAAATCCATCCGAACTGGAAAACGCCCCGGCCGCGATGGCAAATCGACTTTGAAGCCGAAACGCCGACCCGGCCGCGGAGGCCGAAATCGACTTTAAAGCCGAAAACGACCGGGCCGCGGTGAAATCGACTTTGAAGCCGAAAACCCCGGCCACGAGGCGAAATCGACTTTGAAGCCGAAAACGCCGACCCGGCCGCGAGGCCAAAATCCTCTGAGCTGAAAACGCCCGGCCGCGTGGCCGAAATCGACTTTTGAAGCCGAAAACGCACCCGGCCGCGAGGCCGAATCGACATCCGGAGCCCGAAACCACGGCCGACCGGACTTTGAAGCCGAAAACGCCCGGGCCGCGGAGCCAAATCGACACGTCCGAGCCTGAAAGCCCCGCCGCGATGGCGAAATCGACTTTTGAAGCAAAACGCCGACCGACCACGGAGGCGAAATCGACGCCCGAGCGAAAACGCCCCGGGCTGGAGTCCGAAATCGACTTTGAAGCCGAACCGACCGCCGGAGGCCAAATCGACTTTGAAGCCGAAACGCCGACCGCCCGGAGGCCAAATCGAGTTTTGAAGCGAAACACCGACGGCCGGAGGCCGAAATCGATTTTTGAAGCCGAAACGCCCCGGCTGCGGAGGCGAAATCGACTTTGAAAACGCCGACCGGGCGGAGGTCAAATCGACTTTTGAAGCGAAAACGCCGACCCCACGGAGGCGAAATCGACTTTGAAGCGAAACGCCACGGCCGCGAGGCAAATCAGCCGAGCCGAAACGCCCGGGCAGCGATGGCGAAATCGACTTTTGAAGCCGAAAACGGGCCGCGGAGGCCGAAATCGACGTCCGAGCCCGAAACCCGGCCGGAGGCCAAATTGACTTTTGAAGCCGAAAAACGACCCGGCCGGAGGTCAAATCGTCCGAGCCCTGAAACGCCTGGGCGCGATGGCGAAATCGACTTTGAAGCTGAAAATGCCGGCCGCGGAGGCCGAAATCGACGTCCGAGCCCGAAAACACCCGCCGCGGATGGCGAAATCGACTTTTGAAGCCGTGCCAACCCGGCCGTGGAGGCCAAAACTTTTGAGCTGAAAACGCCCCGGCCGCGATACGAAATCGACTTTGAAGCCGAAATCGCCGACCGGCCGCGACGAAATCGACTTTGAAGCCGAAACGCCACCAGGACCGCGGAGGCCGAAATCGACTTTGAAGCCGGCCGACCCGGCCGCGGAGGCCAAATCGACTTTAAAGCTGAAACGCACCCGGCCACGGAGGAGGCGAAATCGACTTTGAAGCCGAACGCCGACCGGAGGCCGAAATCGACGTCCGAGCTGGAAAACGCCCGGCAGCGAGGCCGAAATCGACTTTGAAGCCGAAAACGACCGGCCACGGAGGCAAATCGACTTTGAAGCCGAAACGCCGACCCGGCCGGAGGCGAAATCGACTTTGAAGCCGAAACGCTGACCCGGCCGAGGCCGAAATCGACTTTGAAGAAAATGCCGACCGGCGCGGAGGCGAATCGACTTTTGAAGCCGAAAATCCGACCACGGAGGCCGAAATCGACTTTGAAGCCGAAAACGCCGACCGGCGGAGGCCAAATCCATGTCCGAGCTGAAAACGCGCCCACCTGGCCGCGAGGCCGAAATCGACTTTGAAGCCGAACGCCGACCCGCGGAGGCCGAAATCGACTTTGAAGCCGAACGCCGACGGCCGGAGGCCAAATCGATTGGAGCTGAAAACGCCGACCGCGAGGCCAAATCGACGTCCGAGCCAGAAAAAGCCCCCCTGGGCCGCGATGGACGAAATCGACTTTGAAGCCGAAACGCCGACCGGCCGCGGAGGCCGAAATCGACTTTTGAAGCCGAAAATGCCGACGGGCCGGAGGCCGAAATCGACGTCCGAGCAAAACGCCGACCGCCGGAGGCCGAAATCGACTTTTGAAGCCGAAACGGACCGGCCGCGAGGCCAAATCGATCCGACTGAAAAGCCTCGACGCCGTGGACGGGCCGACTTTGAAGCCGAAACGATCCGGCCGCAGGAGGTCGAAATCGACTTTGAAGCGAAAACGCCACCCGGCCGCAGAGGCCGGTCGAAGCCTCGAAAATGCGACCGCCGCGGAGGCCGAAATCGACTTTAAAGCCGAACGCCGACCGGGCGCGGAGGCCGAAATCGACTTTGAAAAACGCCGACCCGGGTCGCGGAGGTAAAAATCGACTTTGAAGCGAACGCGCTGGCCGCGGAGGCCAACCATGTCCGAGTTGGAAAACGCGACCCCAGCCGCGATGTCGAAATCGACTGAAGCGAAATGCCGACCAGGGCCGCGTGGCCAAAATCGACTTTGAAGCCGAAACGCCGACCCGGCCACGGAGGCCGAAATCGACTTTAAGCGAAACGCTGACCCGGCCGGAGGCCGAAATCGACTTTGAAGCCGAAAACTCGACCCGGCCATGGAGAAAATTGACTTTTGAAGCCGAAACGCCGACCCGGGCCGCGGAGGCCGAAATCGACTTTGAAGCCGAAAACGCCGACCCGGCCGCGGAGGCCGAAATCGACACCGAGCCGAAAAAGCTCCCCGAGCCGCGATGGCGAAATGGACTTTTAAAGCCGAAACGCGACTGCACGGAGGCCGAAATCGACGTCCGAGCCGAAACGCCGAACGGCCGGAGGAGAAATCGACTTTGAAAAACGCACCCGGCCGGAGGCCGAAATCGACTTTGAAGCTTTAAAACGCCGACCCGCCATGGAGGCCGAAATTGACTTTTGAGTTTAAAGCCGACCGGCCGCGGAGGCCAAATCGACTTGAAGAAAACACCGACCCGGCCGGAGGCTGAAATCGACTTGAAGAAAACACCGACCGCTGCGGAGGTCGAAATCGACTTTTGAAGCCGAACGCCCGGGCCGCGGAGGCCGAAATCCATGTCCGGAGCTGGAAAACGACCGGCCGCGATGGCCGAAATCGACTTTTGAAGCCGAAAGCCGACGGCCGCGGAGGCCAAATCCATATCCGAGCTGGAAAACGCCCCGGGCCGCGATGGCGAAATCGGTTTTGAAGCCGAAAACGCCGACCGGCCGCGGAGGCGAAATCGACTTTAAAGCCGAACGCGACCCGGCCAGGCCAAAATCGACTTTTGAAGCCGAAAACGCCGACCGGCCAGGAGGCCAAATCTACTTTGAAGCGAAATCTCCGACCCGGCCGGACGCCGAAATTGACTTTGAAGCCGAAACGCCGACCGGCCGCGGAGGCCGAAATCGACATCCGGAGCCAGAAAAAGCCCTCCGAGCCGCTATGGACGAAATGGACTTTTAAAGCCGAAAACGCCGACCGGCCGCTGGAGGCCAAAATCGACTTTTAAAGCTGAAACGCCGACCGGCCGGAGGCCGAAATCGATTTTTGAAGAAAACGCCAGGCCGCGGAGGTCGAAATGACTTTGAAAACGCCGACCCGGGCCGCGGAGGCCGAAATCCATGTCCGAGCTGAAAACGCCCGCCGCGATGGCCAAATCGACTTTTGAAGCCGAAAACGCCAACCCGCGTGGCCGGAAATCGACTTTGAAGCCGAAACGCCGAGGCCACGGAGGCCGAAATACTTTTGAAGCCGAAACGCCGACGGCCGCGGAGGCCGAAATCGACTGAGCTGAAAACGCCCCGGCGCGATGGCGAAATCGACTTTTGAAGCCGAAACGCCGACCGGAGCGGACAAGTCGATTTTTGAAGCCGAACGCCGACCGGCTGCGGAGGTCGAAATCGACTTTGCCGAAACGCCACCCGGCCGCAGAGGCCGAATCGAAGTTTGAAGCCAAAAACGCCAACCCGGGCCGAGGCCAAATCGACTTTGAAGCCGAAACGCCGACCGGGCCGCGTGGCCGAAATCGACTTTTGAAGCCGAACCCGACCCGGCCGCGGGTCGAAATGACTTGAAGCGAACGCCGACGCGGCCGCGGAGGCCAAATCCATGTCCGAGCTGGAAAACGCACTTCGAGCGCTGTCCGAAATCGACTTTTGAAGCCGAAATGCCGACCAGGCCGCGTGGCCAAATTGACTTTGAAGCCGAACGCCGACCCGGCCGCGAGGTCGGTCGAACCAAGCCGAACGCCGACCGGCCACGAGGCCGAAATCGACTTTAAAGCCGAAACGCCGATCTGGGCCGCGTGGCCGAAATCGACTTTTGAAGCCGAAAACGCCGACCCGGGCCGCGGAGGCCGAAATTGACTTTTGAAGCCGAAAACGCCGACCCGGGCCGCGGAGGCCGAAATCGACTTTTAAAGCTGAAAACGCCGACCCGGCCATGGAGTCCAAATCGACTTTGAAGCAAAACGCCGGGGCGGAGGCGAAATCGACTTTAAAGCCGAAGCGCCGATGGGCCGGAAATCGACTTTTGAAGCTGAAAACGCCGACCTGGGCCGCTGGAGGCCGTCGAAGCCAAGCTTTAAAACGCCGACGGCCGCGGAGGCCGAAATCGACTTTAAAGAACGCCGACCGGGCCGTGGCCGAATCGACTTTGAAGCCGAAACGCCGACTGGGCCGCGGCGCCAATCGACTTTGAAGAAACGCCGACCCGGCTGCGGAGGTCGAAATTGACTTTGAAGAAAACGCCAACCCGGCCGCTGGAGGCCGAAATCCATGTCCGAGCTGAAAACGCCCCCCGGCCGATGGCCGAAATCGACTTTGAAGCCGAAAACGCGACCCGGCCGCGAGGCGAAATCGACGTCCGAGCTGAAAAAGCTCCCGGCCGCGATGGCGAAATCGACTTTGAAGCCGAAAACGCCGACCGACCACTGAGGCGAAATCGACGTCCGAGCCAAAACGCCGATCCGGCCGCGAGGCGAAATCGATTTTTTGAAGCGGTGCGACCCGTCCGGAGGAAATCGACTTTGAAAAACACGACCGGCCGCGGAGGCCAAATCGACTTTTAAAGCCGAAAACGCCGACCCGGCCGCGGAGGCCGAAATCGACTTTTGAAGCCGAAATGCCGACCCGGGCCACGGAGGCCGAAATCAACTTTTAAAGCCGAAAACGCTGACCCGGCCGCGGAGTCCGAAATCTACTTTTGAAGAAAAAGACCCGGCCGCGGAGCCGAAATTGACTTTTGAAGCCGAAACGCGACCGGCCGCGGAGGCCGAAATCGACTTGAAGAAAACGCCGACTCGGGCCGGAGGTCGAAATCGACTTTGAAGCCGAAACGCCGACCGGCCGCGGAGGCCGAATCCGAGCTGGAAAACGCCCCCCCCCGAGCCGCGATGGCCGAAATCGACTTTTGAAGACGAAAACGCCGACCCTGACCGCGGAGGCCGAAATCGAGTTTTGAAGCTAAAAGGCCGACCGGCCGCAGAGGCCGAAATCGCCCAGAGCCAAAACGCCGACCGGGCCACAGTGGAAATCGACTTTAAAGCCGAAAACGCCGACCGGCCGCGTGGCGAAATCGACTTTTGAAGCCAAAACGACCCGGCACGGAGGCCGAAATCGACTTTTAAAGCGAAAACGCCGACCCGGCCATGGAGTCGAAATCTACTTTTGAAGCCGAAAAACGGGCCGCGGACGCCGAAAATTGACTTTGAAGAAAACGCCGACCGGGCGGAGGATGAAATTGACTTTTGAAAAACGCGACCGCCGCGGAGTCCAAATCGACGTTTGAGCCTGAAAAGCCCCCGAGCCGCGATGGACGAAATGGACTTTTAAAGCCGAAAACGCTGACCTGAAACACGGAGGACGAAATCGACGTCCGGAGCCCAAAAACGCCGAACCGGGCCGCGGAGGCAGAAATCGAGTTTTGAAGGCGAAAACGCCGACCCGGCCGCGGAGGCCGAAGTCGACTTTTGAAGCCGAAAACGCCGACCCGACCCCCGGAGGCCGAAATTGACTTTTGAAGCCGAAAAGCCGACCAGGCCGGAGGCCAAATCGACTTTTGAAGCCGAAACACCGACGGCCATGGAGGTCGAAATTGACTTGAAGCCGAAACGCCGACCCGGCCGCGATGGCCAAAATCGACTTTTGAAGCCGAAAACACCGACCCGGCCACAGAGGCCTTTTTGAAGCCAAAAACCGACCCGGCCGCGGAGGCCAAAATTGACTTTTGAAGCCGAAAAAACGGCTGGCGAGGCCAAATCCGCCTGAGCTGAAAACGCCCGGCCGATGGCGAAATCGACTTTGAAGCCGAAACGCCGACCCGGCCTGGAGGCCGAAATCGAGTTTTGAAGCCGAACCGCCAACCGCAGAGGCCGAAATCGACGCCGAGCCGGAAACGCCGACCGGCACGGAGGCCGAAATAGACTTTTGAAGCCAAAAACGCGGACCCGGGCCGCGGAGGCCGAAATCAACATCCGGAGCCAGAAAAAGCCGTCCGAGCCGCTATGGACGAAATGGACTTTTAAAGCCGAAAACGCCGACCCGGACGCGGAGGCCGAAATCGACTTTTAAAGCAAAATGTCGACCGGCCGCGGTGGCCGAAATCGACTTTTGAAGCCGAAAACGCCGACTGGCGCGGAGGCCGAAATCGACTTTTGAAGCCGAAACGCCGACCCGGCCGCGGAGGTCGAAATCGACTTTGAAGCCGAAAACGCCGACCCGGGCCGCGGAGGCCGAAATCCATGTCCGAGCTGGAAAACGCCCTCCCCGGGCCGCGGATGGCCGAAATTGACTTTTGAAGCCGAAAATGCCGACCCGGGCCGCGGAGGCGAAATCCATGTCCGAGCTGAAAACCCCGGCCGCGATGGCCGAAATCGACTTTTAAAGCCGAAAACGCCGACCGGGCCGCGTGGCAAATCGACTTTGAAGCCGAAACGCCGACCCGGCCGGAGGCAAATCGACTTGAAGCCGAAACTCGACGCCGAAAACCGACTGAGCTGGAAAACGCCGCACGCGAGGCCGAAATCACGTTTGAGCCGAACGCCCGAGCCGCGATGGACGAAATCGACTTTTGAAGCCGAAAACGCCGACCCGGGCCGCGGACGACGAAGTCGACTTTTGAAACCGAAAACGCCGATCCGGGCGGCGGAGGTCGAAATCGACTTTTGAAGCCGACTGGCCGCGGAGGTCAAGTCGAAGCCCGAAACGCCGACCCGCGGAGGCCGAAATCGACTTTGAAGCGAAACCGACCCTGCGGAGGTCGAAATCGACTTTGAAGTCGAAACGCCGACCCGGCCGCTGGAGGCAAATCATGTCCGAGCTGGAAAACGCCCGCCGCGATGTCCGATATCGACTTTTGAAGCCGAAAATGCCGACCAGGGCCGCGGTGGCCAAATTGACTTTAAACGACGCCGTGGAGGCCGAAATCGACTGAGCTGAACGCCCGACCGGAGGCCGAAATCTACGTCCGGAGCCAGAAAAAGTCCCCCCGAGCCGCGATGGACGAAATCGACTTTGAAGCCGAACGCCGACCCGGGCCACGGAGGCCGAAATCGACTTTTGAAGCCGAAAACGCCGACCCGGCGGAGTCGAAATCGACTTTGAAGCCGAAAACGCCGCGGCCGCGGAGGCGAAATCCATGTCCGAGCTGGAAAACGACTTCGGCCGCGATGGCAAATCGACTTTGAGAAAATGCCGGCCGCGTGGCCGAAATTGACTTTGAAGCCGAATGCCGACCCGGGCCGCGGAGGCCGAAATCCATGTCCGAGCTGAAACGCCCCCGGCAGCGGCGGTCGAAATCGACTTTTGAAGCCGAAACGCCGACCCGGCCGCGGAGGCCGAAATCGATTTGAAAATGCCGACTGGCACGGAGGCAAATCAATTTTTAAAGCCTAAAACGCTGACCGGCTGGACCGAAATCGACTTTTGCCGAAACGCCGACCGCGCATGGAGGCCAAATCGACTTTGAAGCCGAAACACTGACCCGGCCGCAGGCCAAATCGACTTTTGAAGCCGAAAACGCTGATCGCGGGAGCGAAATCGACTTTTGAAGCCGAAAACGCCGATGGCCGCGGAGGTCGATTTTTGAAGCCGAAAACGCCACCGGCCGCAGAGGCCGAAATCGACGTCCGGAGTCCGAAAACGCCGACCCGGGACACGGAGGCCGAAATCGACTTTTGAAGCCTAAAATCCCGACCCGGGCCGCGGAGGCCGAAATCCATGTCCGGAGCTGGAAAACGCCCCGGCCGCGATGGAAATCGACTTTTGAAGCCGAAACACCGACCGGCCGCGAGGCCGAAATCATGTCCGAGCTGGAAAATCCGGCAGCGCGATGTCC